>ABLG01001039.1:0-10529 GCA_000172435.1 Meloidogyne hapla | reverse complement strand
CTCTTTTCCCCCAATTATCTATAAAGGATAAAGAAAAGTTGGCATAAAGTAAATACATTATAAAAGTGTATGCATAGTTGCATTGTAAAAATAATAAGAAATTAAATTGGTGAAGAAAAAAATGTTTTTGTAGTGGGGGTTTGGGTTAAAAGTGATGTTTTAGAATTGTAGGAGGGAGAATTAAAGTTTGTAAACTTGAATAACAAATTGTAATTCTGAATATAAATAGGATTACAAAATGAATTACAAAATTGAAATAAAAATTACAATTCTGATAAAATTCTGATTTAAATAAACTTGAATTACAATTCTGATATAAATAAACTTAAATTGTAATTCTGAATTAAATAAAATTGTAAAAACTTGGTACAAATTGTAATTCTGAATAAAAACAAATTTGAGTTTAAAAGTTTGAGTTTACAAACTTAAAATAAAAACATTGCTTAAGACTGAAACATGATAAATAAGAGCAAAAATCTTTCGATGAATAAAGTTATAGCGTAGATTTATTTAAAAACGTGGTAATTTTAAAATAGAAACTAAATTATGTGAAATGTATGCTCAGAAAGTTGGATTTATTTAAAATTGAATAAAATTTATCTTTTTTTTTGAAAAAAAGATTTTTATAGTTTGTAAAATTATATTATTTTTTGTGTGATGAAAAAAGGCGTTTAAAATAAGAGAGACTTGTAAAGAGTGAGAGAAAAAATTCATTAAACACGAAAAATAAAAAAATCTTGCTTATTGATACTTTATAATTTATATGAAAAATATTTAAAAAAAAATAGCTGAAAAAATAGTTTAAAAAATTTTTCTTTAGAAAAGTTAGATAAAATCCCCCTCCTTCCCTCAAGGCCTCAGTTCAGTCGGTTTATCATTTCTTTAGGTCAAACATTTTAAATTTTGGTTAAAATGTATCTGATAATTTTTAATTATAGTTCATTAAACACAAGAGACTGAGAGAAACAAAATTTAAAATTCAAAGAAAATTTTGAGTCCGCAAAATTTTTGCGGACGTAAAATTTTCAATTTGCGGACAAAATATTTTAAAAATTAGTTTCTAATCTTTTAGCCAACATTATTTTAAATTGTGAATATTGATACGAATAGAATTTAAAAATGAAAAGATATATCAAAAGGAATAAAATGAGTTGAGGTTTTTTTGGTTTTAAAAAATATATAAAATGGCAACAAAAGACTATAGAATAAAATTCAAGTAAAAATCGAACTAAAAGCTAAGTAAATAAAAAAAATGAATATATTGGAGGGAGATAAAGATTAATGGTAAAATTAATGGCCTGAATTTTATAAAATGCTGAAATTGAAGATTTAAATTTTTAAAATTTTTAAAAAATTTTTTAAAATTTTTTAAATGAGAAAGAAAGGGGGATGTTGTGGCGCAGTAGCGTTTGGGGAGCAGCAACTTACAAAATAAAAAAAAAATAAAATAAGATTAGATCGGTGGAATTTTTTTAAATTTAAATAAAGTCCATGACGTCAATTAATTTCTCTAAAAATTTCAGAATTTTTGGTTATTTAAAAAGTTATGGCCAAAAATAATGAATTTTAGAGAGAGGAAAGTCGATTTTTAATTAACACTTTTTCGTCCATAAAATCGAAAATACAAAACAAAAAATTCTCAAAATTTTAAGGAAGGAAGATAACAATATAGAGAATATTTGAGAAAAAAATCAAGGTTGTGGATACTATAAAACCAAAAAAGGCCAAAAAATAATAAAAATATAGAGAGAAAAAAGAGTAAAGATAAAAAATTTTTTTGGGTGCTGAATGTATTGCTCTCAACTTTTGCAGGTAAAAGTGAAGTAAGTGATTTGTGTAATGTTTGTTTTTTTTTAAAATTGATAGTTTTGTTTATATTCATTCTCTCTCTTTTTTCTCTCAAAATAATTTTAAATATTAATAAATGTGTTCAAAATAACCATGCAAATAAATAAATAAAATATGCAGCACATACAATACACAATTATCATAAAAAATTATTTATTTTTTTTCTGGATTATTTATAAAAGTTAGAGAGAAATAAATAGGTATGTAAATAACAGAGGGTTTTAGGTAAAATAAAATAAAGTTTTGACGTTTTAATAAAATTTAATAAATCAAATTTCATAGCATTCCACGCCCTGAAGGAGTGAGATAAATGAGAGATTTGAAAGGTGGGATATTTCAAAATATGGGAAAAGTCAGAGGACTGGAGGCTTGAAATAAGTCAGAAAGGGATTATTGGTGGTAGAATAATAAAATGAAAAATGCAAGGGACAAATGGAGGGTGAGACATGTCAGGGTGTGATAAAAAAAATTCGGGGAGGAATAAGTTAGAAAAAAATTTTTAAAAAATTAAAGAAAAAAATAATAAAAAGGTATAGTCGAAAAAAAGATCAAAAATTAAATAAAAAAAAGAATCAAAAAATTAATTGTATTTACCTTTAATTTTAAATAATTTTTATTACCCCCCAAAAAATTAAAAAAAAATAAAAAAAAATTTCTAAAACTTAGTCTTTAAAATCAATAATAATTTTGAAAAAAAAAGATAAAGAAAATCATAAAATAAAATTTAAAAAAATTTTTTAAAAATTAGGTGTAAACAAAAAATCCTCTTCTTTCGCTCATAGGTAAAAAAAAATAGGATGAAAAAAGGGAGTGGAGAGGTGGGGAGAAAAAGTAACAATTTCAGGCAACACGCGCTTTTAAATAAATGTTACTTTCTCTCTTATTTTTTTAATATTATCACAATATTTTTTTTAATTATAAAAAATATATATAATATTTTAAATGTTTAAAAAAAGACGAAACAAAAATTGAACAAATTATTGAATAAATTAATATTGGAAAAAAGGGGGAAGAGGAAGAGGGGTGGGGTGTTAAGGAGAGAGATAACGAGAAAAAGAGAGAGAAAAGACAAATTAGAGAAGAAAAAAAATCAGAAAATTAAAAAAAAAGTAAAAACGTCAACTAAAAAGTTTAAAAAAAATTGATTGAAAGACTAAATTTTGTAGTTTGTAAATATTTAATACTAGAAATGAAAAATGTTGGGGGATGAGGGATTTAAAAAATGTTTAATTGAAAAAGTTTAATTATTTTTTAATGTTTATTGAAAAGTTGGGGGAAGCTAAAAAGTTCTTCTGATTTTTTAAAATAAAAATTCTGATTTTAAAAATAAAAATTCTGATTTTAAAAATAAAAATTCTGATTTTAAAAATAAAAATTCTGATTTTAAAAATAAAAATTCTGATTCTTAAATTCTGATTAAAAAAAATAAAAATTCTGATCTTTAAAATAAAAATTCTGATTAAAAAAAAAAATAATTCTGATTTTTTTTAAATTTTTGTTTTTTAATTTTAAACTTGAATTTATTTCAACGAGTTTATTCTGAAATTATTTTGTCTGTTATATATTGCATAAAAATTAAAAAATCAAACTTTTTGATTAATATTATTCTAAATTTGCATGGGGTTTATTTAATTTTATTAAAAAGTATAATATTTTTAAAAAGATTTTTTACAAAATGTAAACAAATCGTGAGAAAATAAAAAGAAAAATAATTAAAAAAATAAAGTCTTGGCAACAATCCAAAAATAGCACGGTAGAAAATAAAAATATTTTTCCGCAAAATACAAAAATAAAAATAAGGGAAAATTATTTTTATCTATTTTTATCCCTAGATAAAATATAAAAATAATTTTCCCTTATTTTTATTGTTTTTCTGCGGGGTGAAGGAGGATAGAAATTATAAACGTGAAGGAAATCAAACAAAAAATGGGTGAATAGGGGAGAATGAAAAATCGAAAAAATGAAGTATAAAAAATAAATCTTGGGAAGAAATGCTGAAAATGAGAAGAAATGCCAAAAAACGAAGGAAATCAGTAGGGAAGAGGAAGAAGAAAGCGTAAACACAAGAAATCAAGAAAAAACCCAAAAAATTCCAAAAAACCAAGAAAAAATAAAAAAAAATGAAAAAAACATCCCTGAATAAACCCCTTAAAGTAGCTTCATTTTATTCTTCCAAAAATTTCTAAATTTTTGTTTTCGGAATTTCAAGAGGTGAGAAATTTAAAAAAATTTTAAAAATAAAGTCTTGGCAAATATCCAAAAATAGCAAAGTAGAAAATAAAGTGGAAGGTGAGATTAAGTATTAAATTTAAAAAAAAAATAGGAAATTTGACATTTTTGACAAAAATAATTAAAATCCAGAATTTAAAAAAATAATTTTTTGTTTTAAATTTCACTATTCTTCTAAGTAAAAGTCTCAAATAAAAAATAAAAATAGTTAATCCATTAATTAGTTATTTTATGTCTGACAGCCATAAAATGTCTGATATGCCCATAATTTAGTAAAATTTACATTTAAAATAATTTTAAAAAAATTATTTTCTCATTAAAAACTTTGACATTTGAATAAAATATTTTTTTAAAATCATTTTTGTACTTTTGCCAATTATAAATATTTACATTATTTTAGAGGTAAAATAAAATATTTTTAAAAATTTTGAGTAGAAAATAGAAAAAAAAAGTAAAATTAGAATGAAGATTGGAATCTTAAAAGGAATTTAGGCAAATGAAAAAAAAATAATTTTTTAATTATTTTTTAAAAAAAAATTTAAAAAAAAATTTTTAAATTTTTTTTTGTTAAAAAAAAATCTGAGGATATACAAAAAATAATTTTTAATGTTCTGAAAAATCCTACTAATTTTTTCAGTGTTTTTCAGTGTTATTAAAACTAAATGTCAACGTTAAAACAATTTTTTAACAAGTCTTAGTTCTAATAAAAAATAATCCTTTTCATTTTTGTAAATAAACAAAATTGCAAAAAAGTGATAAAGTTAATTTGAGAACGCGGCAGATTGATAGAAGATGAAGGAAAAATAAATAAACAAAAATAAATAAAAAAAGGGCAAAAAATCAAAAGGAAAGTAAAATTGTTATCAATAAAAATTATAAAAAATCAAAAAATTAGGAAAATAAATTTAGAAAAATAAAATTTAAAAAACAAAAAACAAAAAAAATAAAAAAATAATTAAAAAATATCCCCACCTCATATAAAGCAACAACATAATATAATATTGCAGCCATAAAATTGAACCAACCAGCATTTTAATAAATATATTGTTTTGGCTTGATAATATTCATTAAGTAGAAATATAAATTAAGTAGAATTGCTGAAAATTTAATATTAAATTAAAAACGAAAAAAATTTTAAATTATCTAAATGTAGGATCCCCAAAGGTTTTCGGTTATCGAAAAATCCAAAAAAGAAAAATTTCGGTGAAAGCTAGAAAATGTAACTACTATTTCAGGAAAATGACCCTAAAACTTTTTTTTTAGTTTTTTTATTTTAGAAAAAAAAATATAAATTTCATTCAAAAATTAAAAATCTTAGCTTTTTAATAAAAATATTTAACAAATAAATTTTTTAACAATTTTAACGAGGTATATAAAGACAAAAACAAGTGATAACAAAAAAAATATATTTAGACAAAAAATTTAAATTAATTTTCATTATAAAAATCCCATTCCAACCCCTATTAAAAATAAATTACAATTAATAATGAAGCGTTAAAAAATTTTTTTGAACAAAAAATAAAATGACCGGAGAAAAAAATGCTTATTTAATAATATAAAAATGCACAAATAAAGAAAAATACATTTTGTACGAAAATTAAAAAAAAATATTGCAGAAAATAAAAACAAATAAATAGAAAGAACATAGACAAACAAATAATAGAAAATAAACAAATTTTTGATTTAAAAACATGTCTGTATTTTTGTTGAGTATTTATAATCATTAAAAAGTTTGAATAAATAGACGCTAGATAATGCTGGTAAGGCTTATAAAAATAACATGAGGGAATAGATATTTCCGGAAAGTTGTAATATAATAATATGTATTTTCCGGAAAGATGTTATTTCTCACATCCGGAAAGTTGGAAATATATGCTATAGAAATAATAAAAATTCCGGAAAGTTATAATTTCAATTTCCGGAAATATAGCCACAGATATTAATAAAACAATTAGATTTCCGGAAAATCTGAATATAATTTTTCCGGAAATATATTTAGAATTAGTTAATAATTTCCGGAAATATAAGCAACGCAAGAAAAGTCAGAAAATACAAAATAACCAAAAATTCCGGAATGTTGGAAAATGTGTTTAAAAAAGCTTACTTAAATACATATTTTTGACATAAATTACCTAGCACAAATAATATAAAAATTAAGTAATTAATATTAACGAAAAACAATAAAACGATTAACAAAAAAAAATTCAAAAAATTAAAAAAAATCCTATAAGAGGTAATTAAATATTTTCTAAAAAAAAATTCAAAAATATACAATATTCACCTAAATAATTTTTTTTTAAATTCATTAAATTTAAATTTATGATGGTCCAAGAATATTTCTATTGACAATTAAAAAATTAAGTAGAACATGTTGCTGAATATTTTTTTTTATTTTTTAATAAAGAAAAAATTTTTTTAATTTACCTGATTAGGAAGAGCAGGAAATGGAAAATTTCCAGTGCAAAAAATTGTTGGACTAAATATTGTGCTGAGATTTTCTGCACTGAAAAAAAATAATAAAAATTAAAAATTTATTTTTAATACATTTTTAATGATAAAAAATAAGAAAAAAAATTAAAAAAAAATTTCTCTCACCTCATTTTATTTTCAACAGAATTATTTGCCACTTTTCTTAGATGTGCCAAAAGTGTTCTAAAAAAATTTAAAAAAAAATTGAAAATTTAGAATTAAAAAATACCTCAAGGTATCCTTATTTGCTTCGTTTAGTTCATCCAATGCACTCCTTTAAATTTAAAAAAATTAAATAAAGGGAAAATTTAATTTAAAAAATAAAATTTTGATAGCAACAAGAGAATGGACTTGAGGTTGAATCGAAAAAATCGATTTTGATAAAGATTTTTAATCGAGATTTCGTCTAAATCCAATCAGCAATCACCACCCTCAAGGTGGTTTCATAAATAATCTTTTCAAAAATTTTGGTTTCAATAAAAATGAGTGAGGCAGGGAAAGTGATTTTAGAGATCAGAGTTGCTACCCTAAATTCTAATATTTTAATAAAAATATTTAAAAAATATCTAAAAAATTGTTAAAAAACAAAATTGATAGAATTCTCATTTTAATATTAAAAATAAACCTGCAATTCCTTATTCTTTCCAAATCATCAATACTGTTTGTATATGCCTTTAAGAGTGCTCGAAATACACTAAATGGTACCTTAAAAAATATTTTAAATAATTTTAGAAAAATTAAAAAAGTAACCAATTGTTGTGGAAGAAGTCGAAGATATAATTTTAAAAGACCAGCAACTTTAAAAAAATTAAAAAAAAATTTTCTTCAAAAAAAAATCAATTTAATTAAAAACCTGTATGTATATCTTCTTCTTGTACCAAATCAACATTGTGTGATAAATCATATTGTCTTCTAAGTTTGTCGATGCGCTCGAATGAACCAGAGACTCTTAAATTGAATTGGAAAAAATTATTTTTATTTGAAAAATTTTTTGAAAAAGATAAAATGGAAGGAGAAGTTTCAAGACATAAGTCGGGGTCTCCGACCTGTTCCTGGTATTTAAAGAAAGGATAATGTTCGAGTATAAATTAGGGCGCTGGTCAAGCTTCCACTTGCGTTTTTTTAATTTATTTGCCAAGCCCTTGCCAAAAGTTCAAATATAATTGGGAGTTAGAAGCTTGGACCCGGTCGTGGTCAAGCTCCCGCCTCCCTTTTTTGAATTTATCTGCCAAGACCTTACCCCCTTCAAAGATAAATGGGAGTTAGAAGCTTTGACCCTTTCCTGGTCACTCTAAAGCAAAGAACTCGGGAAATATTAATAAAATAAAAAATTGGAGACCAAAAATATTGACAAAACACAGTAACCCTAAAAGCCAAGCAGATGTTATAACCCAAAAAATAAATCATTCGACAAACAAAATTTCCAAAAAATTATTTTAAACCTGTAAATTCCTTCAACATTTATTCCACGTCTTTCAACTTCATCTATACAATGCAGCAAAGGTGTTGGTACTCGAACTCCATGGGCTAGACCTTTAAAATTAATTTTTTTAAAAATGCGAAAAAATAAAAAAATACAAAGTGTAGTTAAATCAACAGCAAACATTCTTTTTATATATTTTGCTTCTGGACGACAATCTGGACGAGATTTTTCACTGCATTTGAGATGTGCGGAGAAGCCACAGTCTAGACAACGAACTCCCTGAATTTTTAAAAGAAAATGAAGTTTTTGTTCTAAGTTGTCCTTAGTGTTCTTTGTGTCCTTATATTTCCAAAATTTTTGTCCTTGTTTGGCTAATGTCCTTATTTTGTCTTATTTTTGTATTTTTTATCATATTTGGCCTTGTTTCTTATAAATGTCCTTATTTCTTAGAATTCTCCTTATTTCTCAGATCTGTCCCCATTTTTCTTATAAAAACTCACAAACCTGTTGAACCAATCCCCAAAGAAAATTTCTACAAAAATCACAGTAATGAGGCATTTTGAACGTGAAAGAAGTAAAGTTGTGACAGCGAGGAGCTATTTGCCGTTGTTTGTCAGAATTAACAAGTTCAGGTGCTCGATGATAATGAGAGTAGGGGCCTGAAATAAAAGTTTGTGGAAATATTTAAAAAATAAAAATTTGACATTTTGAAATTTTTGGCATTTTGAAAATTTTTAAAAATTTCAAAAACTCACTAAGTTCGTAAACAACCTCATCCGCCATCTAAAAATTTAAAAAAAAAAATTTAAAAAATCAAAGAAATCAAAAGACATACACTATTAATGTAACTAGAAGCATGTTTCTCCACGTACATGCTTATCAATCCATCTTCTACAAGGATTTCGATAGAGTCGTATCTTAAAAAAGAATATTTTTTGAAAAATTAAAGATAAAATTTAATTTGTCCGCAAGTTATGAGAATGTCCGCAAAATTAGTGCGCAAATATAAATGCAACTTTACAAAAAAATAGCAGAAGAAATACATGGAAAAAAGGTAACTGAAAAATTTTCTAAACAAGTTCGTTTTGTCCTAGAGGAAATCGAGATTTATTTTGACCTGGAAACTGGGCTTGGTTCATTGACCTGGGCTGGATCCTGATCATGACTCTGCGTATAGGAAAACCCAGGCTTTGGCCAAGGACCAGCTCTATCTCTACCCTCGAGGAGATAAAAGCTTTGCGTACAAGCAATTGCGGATTTCAATAAAAATAAAGAAAGTTTTCAAAAAAAACCTTTTAATCCCAACATAATGAGCACCATCATAAAAGAGTTTGTAATTTTGTACAACACCGTCAAAAACAACATGAAGTGTGAAAGCATCTTCGGAACGTCTAGATGCTCTGACAAGAAATGCTCCTTCACCCACTGCCAATACAAGCTAAAAGTAAAAAATAAAATTTCTTGTCCGGTAAATTTCTGGTCCTGGATTAGAAATATGAAAAATCTGAGTTTATATTCGAACTCATGTCAGTACACTCGATTACCTATTAGAGATTTAGATGTTTAAAAAGTCTGGGCCTGGACTATGGTTTCGATTTACTGACTTGGCTGGACTATAGCAAGGAAACCAAAAGCCAGGAAAAACCCCAGGAAGCTCAAAAAATGATTGGGACTGAACACAGGTTACAGGAAAAACTCAGGCCAAGAGCCTCCTCGTTCTCTATTACGTACTGGGGAATTCCAAAATCATTGGAAGAACTCCTTTCTCACGTTTTTCCTAGGGACCATGTCCTACATCGTTCCTTCATGGTCAAAAAAATCTTTTCTTAGAGAGAGTCCCCAAAGATTGACTTAAAAAGTTCCTTTTCTTCCCCCTTCCAAAGAATCCCCTCTTTTTTATTTTTATTCAAAAAAACCTTTTCCGCCTCATCTCGATCAATAAATCCATGAAACTCTTTTCCATAGTAATAAGGCTTATCGATTATTTTGTGTTGGCAAACGACCATTATTGGCTTCGGTGCCTTCTCTTGTAGTTCCATTAATTTAGTTTTCCAATAACCAACGGTTTCTTCGTCGTCTTCCATTTTTTGTTGTTTTTTATGTTTTATTTTGGTATTAATTGGTGTAGAAGAAAATATTTAATTGAATTTGACTAAAAAAGACTAAAAAAAAAGGAAGAAAATTTTTTAAAGAAATTTGTTTAAAAATTTTGTGAAAAATAATCTCTCTCGTTCTAGAAAAATAAAGAATTATCTTTTTTTGGCATTATGTCTTTAAAAATATTTTTCCTCAAAAGTCCGGTTGGGTGCACAGAGTTGCGTGCCCGGAACTTTCTTTTGGCCATAACTTTTGTAAATTTTCCACTTTCCCAACAATCTATATACGGTACACGACAGTTGGGCGCGGCCGATTGGGCGCGGACGATTGGGCGCGAGGACAGTTGGGCGCCCCATGTTAAATATAAGAAACACGGAATTTTCGTCTCCAAATGGGCAAACGGGTTTCGTAACCGGGCTTATTTAATTCAGAACCTATGGTCAGGTGGGTTTGGGTTAAATGT
>ABLG01001041.1:0-62261 GCA_000172435.1 Meloidogyne hapla | reverse complement strand
TTCTGTAGTTAGTTTACCGCAGATCTTCTTCTATACATTTTTATCCTCTTATACTCTTTTAGTTTTGAGAAATTATGGAAAGACTTATGGAACTTGGGAGCATGAAATGAAGAAGATTTTTGCAGACGGAACATTTATGTCCTTTGGCACCGCCTCAATTTATCAATTACGTTGTTTTATCGATTTTTAAAATTTATTTTTCTATTAATTTCCAAATAAAATTCAAAAACAGAAAGCACAACTGGGCCTTTTATATTGCCTTCTGAATGGCAGCTGTTCATTTTTAGTGTATTTTTAGCCATTTATCCCTTCTTTAAATAAAGATTTTCTGATCAATTAATTTATTTTATAATTTTTGCAAAAATTTATTCAATTAAATTAAAAATTAATTTTTTAAATTTTATTCTCCCCTTAATTTTCCCCTATTTTTTTTATTAATGCAATTATCATCAGACATTAAAAGTAACATTAAAAACAACAAAAATCATAATTGTCTTGATGATGAACAAATATTTACCAATAATGAAATAGGTTAGTGGGGGAAATTTGAAGAAAATATTTTTCAAAAATTAAAAATTTACCCAAGTGAGAGTTGACATTTTGAAATTTTTAAATTAGTTGACATTTTTACTGATTTTCCGATTTTAAATTTTTTAAAAATTAAAAAAAAAATCAAAAAATTGAGATAATCGAATAAAAAATATTTAAGATAAAACAAAAAGCTAACAAAATAATATAAACTAGCTCTCTAATTTTTCTCTTTCAAGTGTTTCTTCGGCCACAATAAAAACAATTGTTTTTAATTAATATAAATGCGCAAATCTCTCTTAAAAATATAAAAATATATTTGTTTGTTTAATTATTTATCTCTTATTGTTAAATTTTGATTTAAAAAAAAATCAAAAAAATCGTCAATTTTTTAAGCTTCCGGTGAAGATGTCTGCATTTTCTGTTAAAATAATTATTTAAAAGAAAATATTTTTTTAACAATTAATTCATTGTTTTATCAAATTATTATTGTTTTTAATTTTTTTTGAGATTTTAAAATTTCAAAATGTCAACTTTTGAAAATTTTATAAAATGTCAACATGAAAAAATGTCAAAAAATTATTTGCCCCATTGACTTTATTTTTAAAATTTTTAATTCAAAAAATAGGTTTATCAACAAATTTAATATTTTCTAATAATACTAATAATATGGCAATTTCAATTCACCCAAAAAAGAATTCTAATGAGGATATTCCCCCATCAACATTATTAACATATCGTTGGTTTCTCTCTTACCGTATGATGACTGCAAGCATGTTATGCCTTTGTTTTTCTAGGCAAATTAATTAATTTTAAAGATTTATTTTTATTTGTTTTTCAGTGTTCATATGATGAATGCAAATTTAGGAATGGCTATGTAAATTAGAAAAAAATATTTAAAATTTTTAAATTAAAAGGGTATGTATGGTAGATGATGATTACTCTCCTTTACCTAAAAATGATAGTAATAACGACGATCTACTCACCCCTAAGAATTTTACTAGTTTATTTGGAGCTGCTCCAAGAGTCCATTGGTCATCTGAAGTATGTTTAAAAATGTCCAAAAGCCAAAAATATTTAAAATGTCAATATCCTTAACAGGATCAAGGCTGGATTTTTGCAGCTTTCAATGCTGGCCTTCTCTGTATGTTATTTACCGGATTTTTAGCAGACAAATTCAACGCAAAATGTTTTTATATTTAATTTTCCAAAATTTATTTTCCAAAAAATTAAGATATGATTATAGTTAGTGTTTTGCTCGCATCCATGGCTAATATTGCTATACCTTTAACTGCTACTTTTAGGTTAATTTTACTTCTTAAATCTTTCTCTTCTTTCTCATCCTCTTCCAATAATCTCCCATTATTCCCCTAAAGTGTTGGATACGCAATAGCCGCTCGTTTTATGGTTGGTCTCGCTGAGGCTCTCCTACAGCCAGCCATTAATTCACTAGTTACGAGATGGTTCCCAGCCTCAGAACGATCATATGCTTTGGGATTAGCTACTGGAGGGAGGCAATTTGGTTGGATTTTTCATTAAAATTTGACAAAAATCCGAATTAAGGTACTCTGTTAATTATTCCAACAGCAGGTGCATTATGCGCTCAGAACATTTTTCTTGGTGGTTGGCCTTCGATTTTTTATGTTTCAGCTTTTTCTGGACTTCTCTTCGTTTTAATTTATATTTTGGTTGGGGCAGACAAGCCTAGCAAACAAAATTGTATTTCTAATGGAGAATTGACGTAAAAGATATTTTTGGAGATTTTTCAATTATTATTCACAACAGATTTATAACAGTAGCCAATTCACTAGAGCACATGGGACAGAAACGAATTAATCGCAAAGTTCCATGGAAATGTATATTAAAATCACCACCAGTCTGGGCAGCATTAGTTTCTGTTGTTTGCCATGAATTTCCTTTAATGACAATGATTATGTTTTTACCAGCTTATTTACATGATGTACATCATTATGATTCTACACAAAATGGGATTTATAGCGTAAATAAATTTTAGAAAATTATTTTGCCTAAATTTTCTAGGCTCTACCAACATTAGCTCTTTGGATAAGCAAAATAACTTCAAGTTGGTTAAATACATGGTTACAGGAAAATACAAAATGGGGTGTCTCTTATATCTCTAGGGTTCTTAATGCAATTGGTAATTAAATCATAAAAAATTTAAAAGATAAAATTTACGCCGAATTTCAAAATGTCGAAAATACAAAACGCCCAAACTTAAAAACGTACAACTTATAAAATGTCAAAACTTTAAAGGTTCAATTGGATTATCACTTTTCATGCTCGGGGCAACATTCCTAGACTCGTCTAGAGCATCTTTGGCAGTTGTTCTCCTATGTTTTTCTATGTTTTTTACAGGATTACATACACCTGGATGTCAAGCAGCATTAGTAGCTGTTGCACCCGCATTTTCTGGTCATAAAATAAATTAATTAAAAAATATTTTTGTTAATTTTAGGTGCTATAACAGGCTTAACTTTCTTTTTTGTTGCAATAAGTGGTAAAAACAAAATTTAAAAAAATTTACTTTACCCCATTTAAGGCATAATAAATCCAGGAATGACAAAATTAATAGTCAGAAATGGTTCTGCTTCAGAATGGAATATTGTTTTTTATATTTCTACATTTATTGGATTAATTCCTGTGATTGTTTTTAGTTGGTTAGATATTTTGAATATTATGAGAATTGGACATTTTGAAAAATTTTAAATTTAATCTTTTAAAGGTGGGGATCAGCCGATATTCAAAAATGGGCTAAAGGACCATCCTCAACAGCCTCAACTACTTCATGTCCAACATTGACAACAATTGAGTCAATCAGCGAGGGAAAAAATAAAAAATGAGGTAATTTGGGGGAATTAAATAAATAAATTAATTTTAAATTAAAACAGAAAGAATATCATCAAAAAATAAAAGAAAAATATTGAAAAAAGAAAATTAAAAAATAAAAGATCTCAAAAAGTTGTAAAAATGTTTTTATATTAAATTGTAAAAATGATTTGTAAAAAAAATAAAATAAAACTTTTTACAAATTGTAAATTAAAATAAATAAAAAATTTAATTAAATTAATAAAAAATTGAACGGCACTTGTGAAATGGAATGCTTTCTTCTATTTTCTGGGCATTTGCTCTTCTATTGAAAAATAATTTTTAATTAAATATTCCTTAAAAAATTAAAAACCTCCATATCCACAACCAAACGTCTACATCAACACAATTAAAATTATTTAATTTATTTAACAAGTCTGGACTAATTGAATTATTTTTTGGTGTAGAATTACAAATATTTTTGATTTCGTTGAGAATAAGCTAAAAAATAAAATAAATTTCAAATTCAATAAAATTAATTTCAAACCTCACAAGCCTCAATAGAAAAACCTCTAATTTGAATTTCTTCTTCACTTCCACATTTTAAAGGTTTATTTAATAATTGTAACATAATGTCCCCGTATTCTAACACACCCAAATAAGCAAGTGCTTGTGGAACTCGATAATCAGCAAACATTGTTAATTCATTTATATCATTAAAATTGGCATTTGAATCCTTTTCGTGTAAACAAGAATAAACATCGGCAACCAAAATTTGTGCTCTTTTAAGGAAAGAAACTGAAAAAGAGAAAAATCGTTAATGGACATTATGAATAATTGACATTTTGAAATATTTTTCATTTTGAAATTTTACTTTTATGTCCATGGTATTCAGCAAAATCACGAAAATTAGGAAAATTCACGATTATTAATTTAAGCAAATTTAAGGCACTTTTTGAACATTTTAAAACACAATCGTAGAAGGAACCTTGGAATTTCTAAAAAGATAAAATAGTAGTTTTTAAAGTTTTCAATTAAATATTTACATCAATAAGTATTTTCCCATTTTCTCGAATTATTTCCATTCGTTTGTGTAATAAAGGAATCATTGAACCTAAAAATTTTAGAATTTTTTTGGTAGGATGATATTTGCGGACAAAACTGGAGCCTATTGAAATTGGGATTAATAGCCATTCAAAAATGGCTATTAAACATTCCTAAGATTAAGTTATTATTTTGGCGGCATACACTTCATGAAAACTCTTATTTTTATGTTATAATATGGTAAGCTTAAAATTAGTGGGTAGTCCGCAAATGTCGATACACCCATAAAATAAATATAAAAAATGTTAAACCATTATCTCCTCGAAAAATTTCATTCATTGCTTCCCCATTAATATTGGCCATATAATTTGCTGATGTGAGTGGAATTCCATTTCCAAGGGCACGATTAATTGCTAAACAAACACCAAAATAGCCACTAAAAATTTAATTTAAAAAATTTAAAATCTTTTTAAAAACCTTTGAGTTGTTCCATTGTAAGTAATCTTTTAAATGGAAAATTAAATTAAACAAAATTAATTTAAAAATAACCTCCCAATGAGAATTTTCTTCATCTGGCCAAAAAGAAAAATTAATTGAGTCCATAAAGAAAATCCTAAAAATAAAAAAAATTAAATTAAAGACTATTTAGATTCTGAATGATTTTTGGTAATTTAAAGAAAAAGTGCAATCCTGCGGACCTTTTCTTTTTCTAGACATTCTTTTTCTCGAATAATATATTATTTTGTAAGTTTTACATTTTTGCAAAAAAAAAAAATCCGCAAAAAGGAAAAATCCGCAAAAAAGTAAAACTCTAAAATAATTTTCAATAAAATAACAAACCAATCAACAGCCTCTTTATCAGCATTTTTAGGATGAAATTCGCATTCAGCAAAATTTAATTGCCCAATT
Organism: Meloidogyne hapla; assembly: GCA_000172435.1. Taxonomy (NCBI): domain Eukaryota; kingdom Metazoa; phylum Nematoda; class Chromadorea; order Rhabditida; family Meloidogynidae; genus Meloidogyne; species Meloidogyne hapla. The sequence continues at coordinate 56,954 of ABLG01001041.1, read as the reverse complement.
TCATTTAATGTTGAATTACAAATCTTTTCTGCAACTTTAATAACAGCATCATTATTTATTTTAATTACATCTGATTTTGTATTTTTTACAATTAATTTTGCTGAATCTCTAGGATTTAAAACATCTTAAAATTAAAAAATTTTTAAATAAAAATTGAATTTATTCAAACCTTCAAGAATAAAATTGTTGAATTTAGAATCCATAATACTACTAAAATGAGAAAATAAAATGACACGACTTTTGAGGATATTCGTTATTAAAATAATCATAAAGTCATTGATATAAAAGATATAAAACTTAATTTATTTTCTAAAACCAAGCTATTATTTTCTATTAAATGATACAAAGTTTGATCAAAATTATGGCAAAATAATAAAGTTATGGCCAAAAAACTAAGCAATTTGCCCGAAATCAGAGTACTGGTCATAATTTTTCAAACATTGGCCGATTTTGTTTTTTATTTGCTTTACAATGAGTCTAATTTCTTTTAAAACCCAATAAGGATTTACAAACATTACAAAACAAGCTATGCTTAAATCCTCAAATGTTCAAAATTCGGGTGGCCGAAAATAGAATCATTCGAGAATAAAATCAATCAAATTTGGCTTATTTTTACAAATCGCAATTTAAAAAATACAAAATGCCAAAAAAACAACAAAAATCCAATTATATTTTAAATTAAAAAACTATTTAGGTACCTAAATAATTGGGGCAGGCACAGGTGAGTCCCGGTACGATTGAGTAAACAGGAGTATTTGGTCCTGGACGTACCTACCGTAAATAATTTGTATTCTAATCAAATTCAAATCACCGAGTTCCAATTATTAATTTAACTTGAGACAATTTTGGCATTCTGGTTAATTAATTAAAATGGGAAAAGGACAAAACAGTCCCGCCGAAAGAGTCCCGCCAAAACAGTCCCGCCGAAAGAGTCCCGTCCCAAAAGAGTCCCTGCTGAAAGAGTCCCGCCGAAAGAGTCCCCACCCTAAAGGGGACGTTTGAGTCCCCATGGGTTAAAAATTGTAATTTTGGCAGAATTTCTTCAGCAATGTAGTGTTCGCCGTGCATGGTGTTATTCCAAAGCCTAAGGTTTCATTTAAACACTTTTTATATTTAAAGAACTTCTTTTAGAAAATTTTAGTAAGGGTTGACGGCAAGGAAAAAATTTTTTCCTTGCCGGAAAAATTTTTTTAATGTTCACTTTTCTTTTAGTTTTATATATTTTTTTTTGATTTTCTTCCAAAGGTTGACTAGATTTTTAAGTATTTTTTTAATTTTTTACTTTAAAATTATTATTTTATCAGTTCTAGGGGACGACTTTCACCAACAAGAGGACGTTTTTCAGCAACATGGCCGCTGTTCTTGAATCATGACAACAAGGAGGCCCAAATCCACGTTATTAACAAGTTTTTTATTTTATTTTTATAAATAAAATAAAAAACTTAAATCTTTTTAAACTTAAATTACAAGGTTAAAATGGGGACTCAAACGTCCCCTTGGTAATACTTAAGTTTGTCCCCCCCCCTTTTTCTCTTCCTAAAAAAGACTCGTAATGGTCAAACTTTGGCTTCTTCCCTCAATTTCACTCCATTTTCCTTATGGCAATTATATATATCAAAAAAGGATTAAATTTTATGTATAAAATGTAAAAAATCAGAGGAAAGCGTTACATTTTTATAAAGATGGAACTAATTAAAAACATTTCGACTGATATATAATTGCCATAAGGAAAATGGAGTGAAATTGAGAGAAGAAGAAAGTTTGACCATTACGAGTCTTTTTTAGGAAGAGAAAAAGGGGGGGAACAAACTTAAGTATTACCGTCCCCTTTTTGCTGGGGACTCTTTCGGCGGGACTGTTTTGGCCGGACCCTACCGATTAAAATTTACTTCCTTTTCCAAAGATAAAATTTATTTAAATTTTTGAAGATGAAACTTAACTGAAATCCACGTTAATAGCTTCCTAGGTATACCACGTATCTATATCACGTTTCAGAAATCGTATAGAAATTTTCAAATGAAAAATTGCAAATAATTTATTGACGTAAATAAATTTAAAATTTTAGAATACTATTTTATTTAAATATTTTTGTAAGCTAACATATGAGATTCAAAACGTGTAAATCCACTCATTTATTTGTAAAACCGTATATACAAAAAATAATTTTAAATTTTTTGAATTTTAAATGTATAGATAGGGAAGTCATGTATTTGAACAGCGTTAACAGAATATTTTAAGAGGATAATAAGCCTTTATAAGCAGTTAAACGAGAAGGAGAATAACAGAAACCCCACTACTAATTATAAAATACTCTCTCAATAAAAAGTTTTTCAAATGAAGTTATTAATCTCTATTTTCATCGGCTTGTTGGCCATTGAATTTTCTATAGCCCAACAAGGTGAGAATTTAATTATCAGAATTTGTAAAAGAGTTTTCAGAATTTATTATAATCTTAAAATTAATAATCTTCTTAATTCTCTAATTTCAGATGAATCAAGCACTTCTGGTTTCATTGATGTCCCAATAAGTGAATTAAAACCAGTTCTTCCCGATTTTTGCACTGACGAGAGACTTAACAAGAACGAAAAAGTAATGAATTGCTGCAATGAAATTATATCGGAGTCAAAAATTGTATCATACAGCAGCACTGTTGGCCCTATACCGGATGCTTGTAATAATTGTGGACGTGTTTGCATTCGCTACTTTAACAAAAAGAGGGGAGACGATGCAACAGAGATGCCGGAAATTACAACAACGGAAAGTGAATCATCAGAGGAATGTGAATGTGGAGGTTCGGATGAATCGTCCGCAACTACCCAACTGCCAGAAGATCAAGTTTCATCAACAAAGCCTCCAAGAAACCCTCGATATCCAGAAGGACCAGCTCCATCAAGTAAACTTCCAAAATTGCCTGGATCTACACCACAAGGACAAGTTGCATCGCACAAACCTCCAATGCCAGTGCCATCTACTGAACTTCCAAAAGTGCCAGGATACCCACAGGGACCTGCATCATCAACAAAGCCTCCAAGAAACCCTCGATATCCAGAAGGACCAGCTCCATCAAGTAAACTTCCGAAATTGCCTGGATCTACACCACAAGGACAAGTTGCATCGCACAAACCTCCAATGCCAGTGCCATCTACTGAACTTCCAAAAGTGCCAGGATACCCACAGGGAACTGTATCATCAACAAAGCCTCCAAGAAACCCTCACTACCCATTAGGACCAGAAGATTCACCTTCTACTCAACATCCTGTCAATGCGACAACATCTAAACCTTCAAGATCGGGAAGATACCCGGTAGGACCTCCATCATAAATTGAAAGTGAGAAAATAAAAGTAAAAGAGAATAAAATGATGAAATTTAAAAGAGATGATGAAAATATGGGATTAATATATTAAATTCATTTAAAAGACTATAAAATAATTAATATGGGATATTTAAGTAATTTTATTTGTATGGTAAAATGGCAATTTTAACATGGATAAATATTGGAATTTTATGCGTGATTAATTTTTTTTATCTTTCCTCTTTATTATCCAACTTTTCTTTTCGTTAAGTTCAAGCACAATTTCCCCTTTAGTTTTAAGCTCAGCCATTATTTGACGTTTGCGTTGACTTGACTTTTTAGTTTTTTCTTCAATTTCTGATTTTATGCTTTCAAATTGAGTAAAATAACTATTCTCTCCATTTAAGTGTTTATCTACTTCAATCTGTCAATTTTTAATGGCTTTTTTTTAAAAAAAACAATAATAGAAAAACACCTTCAGCCGTTCATAAGCAATTTTGATATTTTCTCTCAATATTCTAGATTGGTGTACCTTAATTTTATTAAAAATAAATATATTTAAATATTAATTTAACAAGTTTTCTTTTTAAAAATCCCCTGGGGCCTATTACTCACCTCTAGGAAATTGGAACTTGGAATTCCAAGTACTTGGAAAACCTATTTTCCAATTCCAAGTTTGGAAAAGGTGAGTAATAGGCCCCTGGAAGAAAAAATTACATTGGACTCTATTATCCCCATTTTTTATTTAGAAAGGACATTAGAGTATGAAAGCAAAAATTTATTAAAATCATATCTTACCTTAACAAAACAACCAGTCGGTTTATGTTTTAACAAAACAGCGTTGCTAGAAGAATTCACACAAGATCCGCCAGGACCCCATCCTCTAATATATTGTTCTTCACAATCTTTAGGTAAAATTTCAGGAAATTTGTAGTTTTTTAATAATCTTTTTGCTGTTGAGTTTGATGAAAAGCGAATGGAAGAGAAATGGTGGAAGCGAAACATTATGGCTGGAAAAGAAAAAAATACAACAAAAATTAATAAAACAAAACGCCAATTATAAAAGTATAAAATTGACAAAATATCAATTAGTCAAAACGGGTAGGGGACCATTGAGTCCCGCCGTTTGAGTCCCTGAGCCGTTTCTCGGGCCATAACTTCTTTGGGCCCGAACTATTTCGAACAAATATTATATCATTCGAAAGCCCTGGATGTGTTGATTCTTTATCCCAAAGGGACTGATCAGATCCGATCAATATTTAAAAAGTTATGAGCTGATAAGTCCGGACAATCGTGATTTTCGATATTTAAACGTCTGTAACTTTTCATAGGATGATCTGATCAGATCAATCCTGTTAGGAAAAATAATCCTCACATGCAGAGCTTTTGATTGATATATGAATCACTCAGATTGGATAAGAATTAAAAAAGTTATGGGCCGGAAAAGGGCTCAGGGACTCAAACGGCGGGACTCAATCGTCCTTTTCCGGTCAAAACACCAAAAAGATAAATTGTCTACTTTAAACTTGCAAATTTACATAATAATTATTAATGTTACCTTGACAACAGTATACTAGTTAAACAACTTGTATAAAGCAGTACTGGCTAATATGTTAGCGAAATTATTTCTCTTAAAAATTAACTCAAAAATCATCTATCTTAAATGAAAGTAACTTTAAATAATAAATTTCGCAATTTAATTAATGTATTTTAAAAGTTACTGTTCCGTGAGCACAATCCTCAATTATATGGCAATGGTCCTCTAATTTTTGAATGGCGTCCAGGAGGAAATAATATCGCTGTGGCTGGACCTAGTGGAGTTGTACGTGTGTTTAACCGTTATAATGAAATTACAGAAGAATTTAACATAAATGAGTAGGTTAAAATATAATATAACACATTTTATCTTCCAAAATACAGTGAAGTAAGCGCACTTTGCTGGGATTCTCAAGGCGATTTGCTTGCTATTGTAAATGCTCGAACTTCAGCTTTGGTGGTCTACGAAAGCTCTAGTGGACAAATTCTTACAGTGGACGTTTCTACAGGAGCTAAAGCAGTGCCTACAGTGCTCAGGCAATAAAAAATTATTTTTAAAGATTATTCTTTATTTTATTTTTTAGTTGGAATCCAAATAGAGCTCTTCTCTTAATTTGTGATAATCGAGGAAATTTTGTTTTATTTGATTATCTACTTTCTAGGTTATTTTTAAATATTTTTTCTTAAATTTCCTTGACATAGAAAAGTGCCAATAATGGGAAAACACCAACGTTCTATTCGAACCTGTGGTTGGAACAAAGAAGGCACACTTTTCGCACTTGGCTCGGATGACACACAAATAACTGTCAATAATGCAGAAGGGGAGACGATGAGTACATTCTCTTGTAATGGAGAGATTATTGAACTAAAATTTGCAAATTTTCGGAATATGGGCTCTGAACGTTCTGAGGATTATGTGGGGAATTTTATGAAAATATTTTTTTTATTTTTTTCAAAAGATCAGCGCCATAATTGCTCATAAAAATTTGATGATCGTTCGTCTATCTGAACCTGAACATCCCACAAATCTTCAATTCCAAGAAAGATATGGTAATTTAGTGAGTACTGTCTGGTTTGGAAATGGCAATTTACTTGTTGGTTTTGACGCTGGTTTTGTTGTTTGCCTTTCTGTTGGTCTTTAATTAAAAATAAATTTAATTTAAATAAAAAGGCTGAACGTTCAAATGATTCAATTTCACAAGAATTATTTTCTATACAAGAATACAAAAATGGATTAGCTTGTTTGTGTGTTAATGAAACAATGTTCAGACTATTTTCGATTGGAGATAATTTGTTTAGTTAATTTTTGTATTTTATTAATTCTGATTATTTTTAATAGAATGAAAACTAGAGATTTGGCTAATTTGTGAGTTTAATATTTATAAATATTTCTGAATTTTGTATAATTCTGAATTTGTGTTTTCTTTAAAATTGTGTTTTTGTTACTTTTTATAATTCTGATTTTTGCCCTTTTGTAATTTCTATTATTTTAAAGAGGAGAAGTAATAGACATTGTTGATGTTGATTCTGACGGAAGTGGACTGTTACGATTATTTTGTTCTGAAGATGGGTCAATGACAGCAGTCACTTCCCGTTCTGGCGCTCTTTGTGTTTATTGTTTGTAAATTTTAATTTTTATAGTTTTTATTTTTTTGCAGTAACTCGTTTACCAATGTTGGCTTCTGCTTCTCCAAGTATTATAGCTGTTTTGGCTTCTCTTTCAGAAATTAGTATTTATCAAGATGGAAATATTGTATTTTTTATATTTTTAATTAATTTTTTTTTTATATTTTTTTCAGCAACCTTCACAGAGTTTAAATATTAAAGTTGAGCCTTCTTTGATTGCTGTCGGGGTAAGCTAAATTTTTTTTAATTTTAAGCCTTTTTTTAAAGGCAAAACACATTGCTATCGTTCTCAACAACAAAGCTTGGTTTTATGAAATACGTCGGAATACAAACGTTTTTCTGTACGAACATGATTATATCACTGTAAGTTTAGGAGATATAATTATCTTTTTGTGAAAGGTTTGCGGACAAAACTTAAGATTAGTAGATTTCCGCAAGTTTTTTCCGCAAATATCGTTTTATATTAATATTTATTTTTAGACCATTGTAAAAATGAAATTGAGTCGAGATTTTGTTATGGCAAGGCTAGATAAACGTGTGCACTTACACAAGGCAAATAAAAAATTAAAAAAATATTTTTTTTTATTCTCCCAGATTCTTCGTGGAACAACTACCAATTCCTCTAATATCAATACCTTATCTTCAACATCCTCAACCACAATCTCTGATGACATATTTTTCCCTGATTGTAACGAAAATTCTGCTCCAGATGATGCAATTTTGGATTCTGACTTGGCAGAAAAATTTTTCATTTATTCAACTAAACGTCATTTTATTTATTATTATTCTTTGGCATATGGACGTTTTGTTTCTGATTTTAGACATTCTGTGGCTGTTTGTTCTTTGTTTTGTGAACCTGATGGAATTCGTTGTCTTTTTCTTGGTTTTTTTTTGATATTTTAAAAATGATTTTTGAAGTTTCTCTCTCAGGGTTTATCAAACAGGTCCCTTCCATTATTTCGCCCCAATGGGATCATCAACACTGAAGAACATTACCATGTAGATCAATACCATTTTTTAGTGTTGATCCATAGGATGATGCTTCCTATTTTTTGATCTCTATTACTCAATCCAAAGTGCCGTTCTATTGGAGAGCGACTTAATTCAGCCCATATTTATATTTGATTAAGCTTTAACTGTCTTTCCAGATGAATTACACGATGTTTACATTTACTCCCCTTCTGACGGTAGATTGTGCAAAATATTGCTACAAGGACCATTTGAGGGGGGACACCAAGTTTGCAAATTAAAATGAATTTTTAAAATTTTAATTTTTAAGCACATTGGCTGCCTTTGGGAAACCTTCACAGTAGATAAAGACACTTTTCTGGTCCATGGCAAACACAACATTTTTGTCTTTATGTTGGCCAAGGATGTACATCAAGGTTTTTAAATTAAATATTTTTTAATTTAAAAAAATTTATTTTTTAAAGAATTAACGGCCAACTTTATTAGTCAAGTGCCTATACCTCAGGGGAATGTTCCTTTATTACTTTCTAAAGGAATTGTTTATTGTCATACTTTTAGTGGGAGGTTGAATACTGTTTTGTTGAGGTCACATAAAACAGAGACTGTGGTGATTATTTCTTCTTAAAAAATTCAAAAAATTATTTTTTTTTTCTTAATTTTAAGTTCACTGGAAAAGCTCCACAGGAGGTAATTTTATTTTTAAAAAATTAAAAAAAAAATTATTTTAATAGTTACGAGAAATGCTGAAACAATCCCTTTTACTTAAACGTTGGCGAAATGCTTGGAAAATTTGTGAAAGTTAGTTAATAAATTAAGGAATTTAAAAAAATATATATTTTTTTTTTAATTTAAAGGCTTAAAAGAGCCGAACAGTTGGAAAGATTTTGCAAATGCAACAATGAAGGATTGCAACATTGAGTTATGTAAATTAATTTAAAAAAATAAATTAAAAAAAAAATAAAAATTTAGCTGTCCGTATTTTTCGACATTTGGGAGATGTTGCGATGGTTTGGGCTTTGGAAGAACTTTTAATTGTTGGTTGGTATTTTTTAAAATTTAAATTCTTCCAAAAATTCTCTAAAAATTTAAGAAGACCAGCAAGTCCTTAGTGGACATATAGCTGCTTTACTTGGCGATTTTGATTTGGCAGATAAACTTTTTTGTGATTCAAGTGAACCCAAACTGGCTTTAGAGGTTTATTTTTTTTTAATTTTATTAAAATTATTTAAAATATTTTAGATGCGCCGTGATATTCAACATTGGGAACGGGCTCTAGAACTGGCTGCACAGATTGCCCCAAATGAGTTACCTTTTATTGCTAAAGAGGTAAATAATAAAATATTTAAATACAAGAATTATAAAATGCCAAAGTTTCAAAACGTCAAGAATTTAAATATTAATTATCTCGAAGTGTTAAATTTTCGAAATGTCAAATATCAAAACATTTCTTTAACAGTATGCTATACAACTTGAATTTATGGGTCAACATGAACAATCCTTCCGTTATTATGAACAGGCAATTATTCCAATAAATGAAGATGATGAAGCTAATGAAGAATTAGATGAACACAATTGGGTGTGTAAATCAGGGTATTTTTAATTTTTTTCAAATTTTTTTCAAATTATCTATAATAGTCTGGCAAGAATGGCACTACACACCGGTGACCTCAAAAGAGGAGTTGAAATTGCATTACAATTGCCTAGCAGATTAGCTAAACGAGATTGTGGGATTGTTCTAGAACAGCTTAGGGTAAATTGACCATTTTATCTTTTTACCATTTTTAAACTTTATCGTTTACTTGACATTTTTGAAATTTACCATTTTTAAACCATTTTGAATTACTTATTATTTTTTTAGCAATTTGATGAAGCCGGCGCTGTTTATGAAGCTGGCCAATTTTATGATAGAGCAGCTGCTGCCTATTTAAAGGGGAGAAATCTGTAAACCTTTGGAAAATTTTTTTTGAAATTTTTAAAATTTTTTAGTCTTAAAGTACATAAATTAATGGAACAAGTTCGGTCTCCAAAATTATTATGTCAATATGGAAAAATATTGGAAAAAGAAAAGAATTATGAAAGGGCTTATAAGGTAAAAAAATTTAGTAAAATAAAATTAATTAAATTAATTCAAAGGCCTATGAAAAAGCTCAAGACGCAGAAAATCAAATTAGAGTGCTTTTGCGTCATTTAAATAAAGCGGATGATGTAATTAATTAAAAAATATTTTTTAATTTAATTTTAATAAAATTAAGGCTGTTAGATTGGCAAGAGAAAGTAAAAGCATTGAAGGGTCTAAATTAGTGGCAAAGTATTTGGGGAATTATTTAAATTAAATTAATTTTTATTAGTTATTTCTCTGATTTGGGTCAATTCGATACTGCAATTCAATTTTTGGTTATTTCTTTATGTTATCAGGTTAATAAAAAAATTTTAGTGGTGATCTTTTGGATGTGCCTCAAAAAATTTAAAAATTAATTTTTTAAAAGGAAGCTTTTGACTTGGCAAAAAGTTCAGGAAATATCCAAATATATTCTAATGCATTAGAATCTTCTATTGATTCTGAAGAACAAACTAAAATAAATTTAAATAATGATAATTCCCACCAACAAAAAGAAGCTGCTTTTACTCAATTAGCTGAATATTTTAGAAATGAGGGAAATGTGTTGGAGGCTGGAAAATTTTGTGGATTTTCTAAACAATATAGAACGGTATAATTTAAATATTTATTCTTCACATAACAAAAATTGACCATTTGGTCAATAACAAACAGATAGTACATTTAGTCATTTGAGGAAAAATTAACCATTTGGTCACATATAAGAAAATATGACATTTCGTCATATAGTTGAAAGTAGGCCATTTCATCACGTAGAAGAAAATAATTGCTTTCATATACAAATAAAATTCAGGCACTTTCTCTTCTAACAAGTGAACTCATCGGCCCAACTTTCGAAGAAACATCACTTAAACTAGTTGTAGAATTTATAGCTGAATCGAAAGATAAAGCTTTAATTGATGAACTTATATCTTTTTTAATGGGTGAAAGAGAAGGAGATGGAATACCTAAAGTATTTTGAGGAAAATGAAAGAAGAGATTTTTTAAATATTTTTTAAGGACCCAAAATATTTATTTCAATTATATGTTAAATTATCAATGCACGAAGAAGGGGCTAAAACAGCTTTAATTATAGCACAAGAACAACAATTTAAAGGATTTTATAAAACTGCTCATGATCTTTTATTTGGTGAGAGAATTTTAAGAATTAAAAGAAATAAAATTTTTTTTAAAGAAATGTACCAAACTCTAAGACGTGAAAAAATACGAATTCCTTCTGAAATGGAAAACTCTTTAATGCTTCTACATAGTTATAATATTGTTAAAGGCCTTCTAAAACGTGGGGATAATTATACTGCGGCGAAATTGTTATGCCGTGTTTCTGAAAATATTGGGCAGTTTCCAGCACGTATGTTTATAGGGGTTTAGATGGTGTTTGACATTTTGAATTATTTTTGGCTAGTTGACATTTTGAAATATTTTTGACTAGTTGACATTTTGAAATATTTTTGACTAGTTGACATTTTGAATTTTTTTTTAAATTTTATAGATGCGGCACAAATACTCACATCATGCGTGATTACTTGTACAAAGGGTAGATTCAAATTTTCGTTAAAATTTAATAAATTTTAAATTAAGCTGGTCTAAAAGCCTCGGCTTTCAAAACAGCCTCTCAATTATTCCAACCAACTTATAGACAAAAAATTGATGAAAAATATAAAAAGAAAATTGAATTGATTGTTAGGTTAATAAATTAACTGACATTTTAATTTAGAAAATATTTTAAAGGAAATTTGGGCAAAATGCTGAAGACCCAGATGAACGTCCCCAGCCCTGTCCTTACTGTGGAACGCCTGTAAATGAATTTAATTTGAGTTGTAGTAATTGTCAAGCAAATATTCCTTATTGTATTTTAACGGTAAGAATTTCAGAATTTATTGTTTAAAAATCAGAATAAAATCAGAACTAATCAGAATTTATTCAGAAATTAAATTTAAAAAAATCAGAATTTCTTATTAAAGTTTCAATCTATTTTAGGGGCGACATATTGTCCGAGAAGATTTTGCTCGATGTCCAAAATGCAACTTTCCTGGGCATTTATCAGAATTTTACAAGTACATAATATTAATTAATTTATTTTAATTTTTTAAAAAATAAAGATTAACCGATGTAAATTGTCCAATGTGTTATGAACAATTTAATAATGATTTAATTCAATCTGGAAATTTTGCTGATTTTATTGTTGAATATTCACATTTTGAAAATATTAAAGAATAAAATTTTAAAGAAAAATTTAATAAATTTAGAATTTACAAAATGACGGCTCAAAAAATCCCATAGGGAGAAAAGTTGGAATTTTCAATTTTATATTTAACCTTAATAACAACTTGAAACAAAAATGCTGGAAAATAAATATGATTAATATTTAAAATTATTAATAAATAAATATATTACTCAGTCAAAGGCGTTATTTTTATTTAAATAACAAAATTTTCTGACTATTGCCTTAAAAAGCTTTTTATTTCATTCTCACAAAAAATATAAAATATTTTTTCACTCAAAATTTTAATAATTTATATAATGAAAATTTTTTTAAAATTATTTTTAATTTTTTTATTAATATTCTTTAACCAGTGGTTAGTTAATGCAGACGAAAAACTTCCATTTGGTTAGTTTTTTGGAAGTGTTTTTTGGAGGACTTTTTGAGATGGACAGGTGTTGAGGGGCTAGGAACTCCTTAATAGGAAAGTCGGCGTCTATTAGAATAATTTTTAATATTTTTTATTTCAAATTTTCCAGATACATTTTGGAAATCAGCAGAAGGTCGTTTACAAATATTTGAAGAAAATAGTGAAGAAAATAAAATAAATAAAATTCCAAATTTAAAATCATTTTCTAATGAAGAAGAAGAAAATATAAATAAAATTAAAGGAATTAATTTACAAATATTTTGTTTTGGAAATGGAAAGAATTTTCAATTAGGTTCTTGTAGTTCTACATTTTTAAAATGTGGAGATTTTAATAATTTAAAACAAAGATTTAATTTTGAAGAATGCCCTTTAGGAGAAGTTTTTATTGGAAATAAATGTAAGTTTTTAATTTTGGAAATTATAATTAGTAAACTCTCGTTAGTAGAGACCTGTTGTCGCTATTAATGGGAGTGAGTGTAAAAGAAATAAGAAAAAAGAATTTAAAATAAGAGAAATATTAATTGGCAAACCCTCGTTATTAGTTCGATAAGGCGACTTTTATCTCAGCTCCCAGTCAGATCCCTAGGTGATGATAATTACCTATTAGAAATATTTCTTTGGAGAAAACTTCTTTAATTCTTGTCACTAATAATGAGAGTTGACTATAAGAAATAATATAAAAATTAAGAAAAATTAATTAATAAAATTAAAGGCAAACCAGCCCGTCGTGTTAAAGATTGTTTTCTTCCTCAAGTGAATTTACTAAATGATGCTACCGAAAAATTAGCACAAGTGATTATTATAAATTTATTTAAAAAAAATAATATTAAATTAAAGGCAGTCAATTGCTGTGCTCGTCATAAACCTTTTACTCCAACAATTTATTTTCTTGATGGACATTCTTCAGAAGAACAATGTTCTAGACAAGCTTTAATTTGTAGAGGAACAGCTGCAAAACCTTTGGCTATAAGTTGTCCTCCAGGTATTTTATAAAAAGAATTTTTATTATTTTGTCACGTCTGGGCACTACAAATCCAACAAGCCTTCCTCTCTTAAAGATTTCATTATTTCTCCTCGTTTTTTATTTAATTTTCCGGAAATGGGCGGGGCTTAAGAATATTTTGCGTTCATTAAATTTTTTAAAATAAACTTTCCTGAAAAGACTATTCCGGAAACAAACAATCCTTTATAAAAATATTTAAAAATCATGGAATTCACCATCTTTAAAATAATCAAAAAAATTTAAGGCAAAATAATTTTAATGAAAAATATGACATGCGCAAAATCACCTCAACATTGTAATCAAGCAATTAGTGAAAATATAACACCTATACGAACACATTTATTACGTCTACTTTGTGATGGTCCTCCTTTATTTCCTCAATCATTAATGAAGGCAAATGAGGAAAGATGCCGAAATTGGTCTGTTTTTTCTAAAAAAAATTTAGAAAAAATAATATGGAAAATAAGGAGACGTTAAAGAAAATTCTCTTCATTTTCTATAGTCTTTTTCTGAAGTCAACAAATTAATTAATTTTTGTCAAAAACAGGTATGCCGTCTGTGAGGGATTTAAAGAACCTGAATTTGTCTTTTGCGATGGTGGAAAAATTTTTGACAAAGAAAGAGGGTTGTGTAGACGTATTCTCACTGAAGATCAATGTCCACATCTTAGTGCTTGCAGGCAAAATAAAAATTTTTTAAAATTATTTTTTATTTTATTTCTTCATTTTCTTTCATCTTTATTCTTATTTAATAATTATAAAATTGTTTTTTTCTAAATTAAGAGGTTGGGAGTGGAGAATGAGTGCTATAGGCGATTGCCGTTCTGAATTTCTTTTTTGTAACGGAATGCGACCTCAACTTTTTCAATGTGATCGTGCTGGTGATGTTTTTAAGGATGGAGAGTGTGTGGCTGCTAATGTTGCTAATTGTAATGTTTGCCAGCCTGGAGAAATGAAACGTTCGACAGATAAATGCGAACAAGTGAGTTAATTTGTGGGGGTAAAAATTAAAAAAATTAACTTAAGAAATATTATTCTAAAAAATCTGAATTTTTGTATAATGATAGATCTAAGTTATTTATATTTAAATAATAAATTTCAAAATTTTATTTTCAATATTGATTGAGATAAGAATTTTTTTATATTTCAATATTTCTCGTTTTTCTCCATTATTTAATAAAGAGCTTTACGGAAAGGGGCGTGGCTTAAGATAATTTTCCTTTCTCTATATTAAATAAATAAACTTTCCGGAAAAGATATTTTGTATTTTATCATTTATTTAAGGAAAAATACTTTCCAGATGAATATTTCCGGAATTTCTTTTTCTCTAACCTTAATATTATTTTTTAGTTTTTCTTTTGTGAAAGCAACGATAATTCTCCAACAAATTGGCGTCAATATATTTGTACAGATGGGAATGTTTTTCACCCACAACGTCAAGAGTGTGTTTCTCCTAGCGAGTTTCAGTGTCCAATTAAGACACAGGTCTTTTTGGATTTTCTGGGAATTTTTTCAATTTATAAATTAGTGTCAAGAAGGTGATTATTATTCTGTTGAATGTGGTGATTTCTTTCTATGTGTTCAAGGCAAATATATAATTGCTAAATGTCCTGATTGGACCCAATGGAATGGAAAGGAGAAGCGTTGTGTTTATTCTGATGAATGTAGAAGATTTAAGGCAAAATTTTTAAATTTTATTTAAATCCCTTCTCTACTAATTTTATAGGAACAAAAATCCTCAACAGATTTATCTAAATTGACCTGTTCCGAGGGGGAGATACGTCCATCTTCAGATTGCAAAACCTTTGAAGAATGCCGTTCTGGTTCTTGGATTAAAAAGTCTTGCCATGAATATGCTAGTGATAGACTTAAAGGTTAATAAATTAAACATAAATTCAAAACCCTCTATATAATGGACAAGGGGCTTATAGCGAAGTCTATTGTATAGGGGTGAGGTGAAAGATCTGACAAAGTAACCTTTATCTTTATATTATTAGAAGTTTGATATAGGTGACATCTCCTCATGTCTTTTTAAGTCGCTAATAATGAGAGTTGGGGAAATTTAATACGCGAAAGGTCTGCCTTAAAATTAAATAAATTTAATAAAATTAATAATTTTATTAAAAAAGATCCCTGCCGTTTCTGCAAACAAACACAAACTTCAATAATTACAAAAGAAAAATACGAGGATTATTATCCAGTGGAGAACGTTTTGCCTGAAGGATTTAATCCTTTTAATGAAAAAATTGGTATAAAACAGAGAAGATGTATTGAAGGAGAGGTAAGGGAATTACTTGAAGGACACTTCATTTATCTAAAAAAATTTCAGAAAATAATAAATAAACATGATTGTACACACTTTATGGAATGTATAGACGGAGATTGGTTTAATCTTGCCTGTCCAACTAATTATTATTTTAATACAAAAACTTTGGGTTGTGTATTAGCAACATCTTCATTAAATTCTTCTTTTATTCCAATTTGTCAAGAATTTGAAAATAAAATTAATTTAAAATTAAATAACAACAATTTACAATTAAATAATGATAAAATTGAGTCTTTACATTTATTACCTATTTATTCGGCTAATGATTCGTTTTATGTTAAAAGAGCAACTCCAGGATTAGGACCTCTTCCAGAATTGAATGATAAAGTTTTGAAAGCTAATTATGTGAGAATATTTATTTTTAAATTAAAAAGAATTTTAAAAATTTTATTTAAACATAAATAAATTAATCAACTAATTTATTTCTTGCTATAGGCGTTTCGACGCAGAAACGTTATGACGCGAGCGTTTATAAAATAAACTGGCAAGGACCTAAATTCGTGAAATTTTGCACAAAAATATTTCATAACTTATCTAACTTCTCTCAAAATTTAAGAATTTTTATTCATTTATTTCAAAAATTAAGAGTAAAAATAAGGCAAAAATAAACAAAAGTATCAGTTTTGACCTTAACTTCTGATTTTCTTAACAGAAAATTCTGAAATTTTCAGAAAAGTTAGATAAAACAATTAAGCACCACCTACCTTCATCATTTTTTTTCCAAATAACCATTAATATTTTTTTATTTTTACAGAAATACAGTTTTGTCTTTTGTACAGCAAAATCTCCTCTTCGAATTCCAAATTATTATGATTGTACAAAAGTGAGAAATTTATTTTTTAATAAAAAATTAAATAATCCCTTTTTAGTACAGTGAATGTGCTCTCGAACTAGGAGGGTATTACACAGAAAAACAATGCGCTTTGGGAACACAATTTGATCCTTCATTATTAATGTGCACTTACAAGTGAGGAAAATTGAAAAATTAGTAAAAATAAAATTTTCAGAATTTTAAAAATTAAAAAAAAAAATTCTAAATTTTTAATAAAAAAATTTAACACAAAAAATATCCTTAAAATAGCTATACTTGTTTACCAACAAATTGTACTTCCGGTCAACGCCAATCTTTACCAGAATGCGGCAAAGCAAAAGAATGCCGTGATGGAAAATGGCATGAATTTACATGTCCAAATTCTATGGCTTTTGTAGACGGAAAATGTAGTGAAGTAACTAATTGCCACAAAAGTTGGTAATTTTAATTTAATTAAGTGTCTATTAAATAGAGTCATCCCTATAATAAGTACCCCTCTATTTAATTGACGATTATGTCTCTATTCTATTCATTATAGTGAGAAAATCATCTGTTTTTATTTTCAGATTTAATTACAAATATTGGTCAATGTGTAGAAGGACATGCAAGGGTACATCCTCGAGATTGTTCCAAATATTTACTTTGCCGTTATGGCCAATATGTTGAGGAAAGCTGCCATTTGGGACATCGATTTAATCCAAAGGCAATTTTTTGGAAATTTAGATTAATAAGACAATTTTTGGGATTTTTTGTCATATTCACAATTTTAACGTATTTTTGCCATATTTTTAATCTTTTTGGCATTCTGCCATTTTTCTATATATTTCAAATTATTTTTCAACAGATCAGTCAATGTGACCCAAAATATATTTGTTTATCAACACATTTACCACCTTGTTTTGAAGGAGAATTACGTCAAATAATTTCAACAAATAAATTAAAAGAATGCCAATCAGAATATGAAAATTGTTGGGATGGAAAATTTCATAAACAAATTTGTCCCTTTGGGGAAAGATTTAATTTAGGAAAATGTGAGGCTTTTGATAAATGTGGAGGAAATAATAAAATAGAAAATAAAAATAAAGGAGAGAAAATAAATAACGGAATTGGAGAAAAATGTCAGGCAAGTTTTGATTTTAAATTAAATTTAAATTTTAAAATAGACAGAATGCCAAAAAAAACTCGTTAAATCAAAACAATTTTTAAATTTTCTAGGAATCACCGGGACCTCTAGGTTTTCGTTCTGACCGTCAAAATTGTTCCAAATTTTACCAATGTGCTGGTGGTAAATGGATACAAAAAGATTGTGCTAAAGGAACAGTATTTAATTCAGCTATAGGTGTTTGTGATTGGCCTACAAATGTACCTTCTTGTTAAATAAAAAAAATAATTTTGATGATTAATTCAAGAAAAAATAATCTTTAAAATTTATTTGTGATATGTAAAAAAATGTAAATAATAAAAATATATTTCAAAAAGTCAGATGTTTAAAAAACAATAAAAGGCTGTTCAGCATTTTTTTAAAATTTTATTTCATACTTTTATTGACAGAAGATCAACATTCTTTAAATCATCACCCCTAAGTAAATGTAATTTGTAAAACAAAGTTTTAAAATTTAAACTTTAAGTTCAAATATTAAATTTGTAAAATTAAGTGTAATCTTTAAATTGTAAACTTAAAACTTTAAGTTTAACAAAAGTTATTTTTAACATTATTAAAGTTTACGGAAACAATAAATTTTGAGGGAAAAATAAACAAAGGAAAATAAAAATTACAACAGGGATTTTTAATCCAGCGTTGATATTTTGGATTTAATTGTTCTACCAGATATGCTATGAATCACTTGCTGTTTTTTAAATCGTTAAAAGATGTAGACAACAATTTTCTATTATTTCACAGTTTCCCTCTATGCCTCCGTTTTTTATTTATTACACTGCACCTCAGCAATTGATTGAAAGGTTAAATTTTGTTTTCTTCCGCTATTTAATTGATTTTTAAATTTTAAAGTGTTTGTTATTTCAGTTAAAATTTAATAAAATGCTTTATTCATTTCTTATTAGTCTATCTACTATTTTACTCCTATTTTTAATTTTACAAAATTCTAATTCAGCAAAACATTGTTATTCTGGGCAAAATAAACGATATATTCAAAAACAATGTTCTAGTGGGAGTTTAGGTAAACTTAATAAAAAGATTACTGTAGAATCTCTCCTTTAAGATATTGAGTACGTTTGCCATAAATTTTCATGTGAAGGAGGGAGATGTAAGTTTACAAACTTAAAATATTATTACTAATATGATTATTAAAATAAACTTGAATTACAACTAAACGAACTTGAATTACAATTATTAACATTATAAAAATAAAATTGAAAGAAACTTGAATTAATTTCAAGTTTAAATTATTACAATTGTAAATTTTACAAATCTAAAACTAACATTTATTTAAAACAGTATTTTTTAATTTTTTTATAAAGCTCCTTTTGTTCTACGTACTTGTGCACCTAAATCTGCTGCTAAATGCAATGCTGGTTCAAGGATTTGTCTATTTTCAAGTATAAAAAGTTATTTAAAGTGAAAATAATTTAAAATTTATCTAGAAGGTAAACAAAATTGTGAAGTTTGTAATCAAGATTTTTGTAATGAGTGAAATTAAAATGAAAATATAATTGATAAAATAATGAATCTTGATTTGTAATTAATTAATAAAAAATTATTTTTGTATGAAAATTATTGTATAAATATTTTTAAAATTTTTTAAATATTCCAATAAGGCTGCATTCCACCCATCATTGGATGTTGATATTGATAACCCGTTGTATTTACAACATTGTTATTTCCATTTAATAAAACTGCTCCAAGAATTGCTAATCCGCTTGCCATTCCTATTTTTGTTTTACTCCATTTACCTTCTTTAGTTTTAAACAAATTTTTAGTTTTATTCCAGAGACTTTTTCCTTTGTTTGTATCGCTTCGAGGAACTTTGTAAAATATTAATTAATTTATGTAATTGTAATTGTAAAATTCAACTTTTATTTACAATTTGAATTCAATTTTATTAAGTTTTATTTTCAAGTTTGTAATTTCAACTTGATAAAAATCAAGTTTATTTTCAAGTTTTATATTCTAATCGAAAATAATACATTACAAGTGTAAAACTTGAAAAAAAACTTGAATTACAATTCTAAAATTAAAAATTGAATAAAACTTTTAATAAATTACAAATTTGAATTACAATAAGTTGAATTAAAAAATTAATTTAGTTATAACCTCTACGATGTATTTCACCCACAATCTCAGTGTTTGTTTGAGGACATAATTCAAACAATATTATCAAAATAAAGACGAGGTAAATTATAGTCAAAGGAATAAAACTTTTTTTAGTCAAAGGCATTATTTTTTTTAAATTAAGAAATATTTTAATAAAAAAATAATAAAAATAAAAAAAGTAAGGGAAATGCTTTATCGCCTCTCGCGCATTCTATAGGAAATATTTCATAATTAAAAACACGTATATTTTAAGGGCATCTCTTTAATGTCTACAATGTCTTGTCAAGTAATGCCGCCAAATATTTACCCTTTGATTACGAAAGATAAAAAGCGGAAACATGGAGAAATAATGTAATGTTTAAAGATTCAAAACATTTTTTACAAATTTCAAATAATTTACAAATTTTAATTATTAAGATATTTAAACTTTTCAATAACTAAAATTACAATTTGTAATTGAAAAACCTTTTTTACAAATTTCAAATAATTTACAAATTTTAATTATTAAGATATTTAAACTTTTCAATAACTAAAATTACAATTTGTAATTGAAAAACCTTTTTTACAAACCTTTCCAATTAATTTGTAAACTTTTGTAAAAAAACAATTTACAATTCAGGTTGTAGTTAATGTTTTACACAATGACTAATTAAGTTTATACATAGTTTTGACTACAATAAAGAATAACAGAAATGCAGTTTAAAAAAAAGTAAAATTCAAATAGAAATCGAATGTTATAAATATTTATACTTTTTAAAAATCATTTGTGAAATTGTAAAAGTAAAATGAATTTTAAAGGTATTTTAGAACAAAAGAAAATTCTTTAACAAAATATCGAATAAAGATTGGTCCAACACTGGACTATTATGCTTTTGTTGTTGCTATAAACTGAGAGGATTTTGTGCCATTTCTTTATATTTTTTTATAAATTTCTACATAACTTCTCTTCAACAACATTTTGTGTCTCTTAATTAATAAACAAATTAAAAACTAATTATTTAAAAAATTAGTTTTTCGGTTCCTAGATGATCAAAATTTATTTGCATAATCTAAGGAAATTCCAATCCCAAATTTCTTAAAAATCATTTTCTGATTTAAAAAATTTAAAATAAACTAACAATAATATCCGACACAGCCATAATAACATCCACCATAGTATACTTGCCTTTGTTGCATAGTTTGTTGTTGGTTTTGTTCTATACCTCTGCCAAGCACAACCCCACCAATTAATCCACCAAGTAATCCTAATCCGCCCGTCACTTCTTTTTTACTTAAAACTTTTTTAATTGCTTCAAGTTTTCCACTATCACAAATTGTAAATAACATTAAAAGGTAAATAAAAGAAGTTATATACGAGGTTAAAACTTTCATCTTTAGACGAATAAAATTTTAATATTTTTTTAAATTTGGGAAATTAATAGGGAAAATAAAGATGGAGGAAGAGTAAAAGGGAAGAGGGAGAGAGTAAGATTAAAAAAATTTAAATGCCTTTCTTTCATTATTCATCCCTCAAGTCGTGTGATTGCGTCCACAAGGACAAACATGTGATTAATCATCTGATTTGTCGATAAAAAATTTTCCTGTTTTTAAGAAATCCGAAAAAAGCCCTAAAAGGAGGGGGAATTTTATTTATAACTTTTTAAATCTATATTTAAAACAGAATTTATTAAAAAAATATTTAAAGCACGAATATTTTAAGGAAAATCTCCATCTCTACAAATCTGTCTAATATGTAAGTTTATAAACATTTTTAAGGAATTAAAATTTTCCAAGTTTTTCTTTTAACGAAGTAATTATTCAGCTTTTACAATTTACAATTCAAATTGTATTTAATGTTTTTAAACAAAGAGTAAATAAATTTTTATGTACATTTTTGACTACAATTGTAAAGTTTTAAAATATAAATTTTAGATAAAGAATAACGGAAATGCATTTAAAAAAAAGTAAAAGTAATAAAAATCGGATGTTATACATCTTTTTAAAAATCATTTGTGAAATTGTAAAATTAAAATAAATTTTAAAGGTATTTTAAACATTGAAGAAGAAATTCTTTAAATAAATATCGAAATAAAATTTGGGCAAAATATACCAGAATATGTTTTTGTTGGGGGATTTATACATACGAAGAGGATTTTTCTTTTATCGTTCAAAGCTTTGTTGTATTTTTTCTTTAAAAATTTTCTTCTTGTTTTTCTCTTAGCAACAAGGAATTGCTGGGAATACCTGTTGTGGCATAAATGCTGATGGGTCTTATTGAATAAACGTTAATTAATGTAAAGAATAAAAGTTTTTCTCAAACTAACGATTATATTGTAATTGATTCATATTTTCATATTGGTTTTGTTGTACTTTCCTACCACCAATAATTCCAGCACCTAATCCAACAAATGCTCCAGCGCTTGCTAATAATAATGCCTTTTTCACAGAAATATCCTCGTTTAACAAATTTTCTACTTTTTCACTTGTTCCACTTTTTTTGGTAGTTTTCTTTTTAATATTTTCGCTGGCAGACAAAGAAGACTTGGAATTTTTAGATTTCGACTTTTTAGGCATTGCTCTTTTACGCCGCATATTTTGAAATGAAGTTTCTTAAAAAAGTTTTATAAACTTATTATAGTTTTCTCTTTTTCTCTAGTGCTTGTGACCTACATTATTTAAAATTTTTTAAGAGAATTGTTTAAAAATATTCTACAATTCAAATTAATTTTTAAAAACCTTACCCATGGGAAAACCTTCCGAATAATTTACAACTTCAGAAATTATAAATAGCGCTATAAATAGGCAGACAAGAGTTGGGGCAAATTTTGAGGTTAAAAGTTTCATTTTTTGACAAACAAAAATTTATTATTTTTTTTTAATTTGGGGAATTATGGAGAGTGAAGATGCCAATAATAGGGAGAGGGAGTAAAATTTTTTAAATTCTCGCCTCCATCCCCTCTAAAATTGATTAACTCCTCATTGCGCGAGTGAAGTCACATGGAATTTTAAAGGCATTGTGGAAGGCAAAATGCCAACAAAAATCAAAGCATGTGATTTTTGGCAAACATGTGATTAAACATCTAACTAGTCGATAAAAATTTTTTCGGTTTTTAAAAAATGTCTAGTTTTTACGAGGGAGAAACTTTGTTTAAAATTCATAACTTTTTGGAACCTGGAGCTAAAATTATAATTTTTTGAAATAACATTTATATATTTAGCTTCATCCAATCAAAAGTTATAAGCCAAAAAGTAAGATGTCTCTGAATCTGAAAATCACTTTTTAAAAAAGTATTAAAAAAAATTTTCAAACATTTCCAAATAAACTTTTACAATTTTTAATTAAAACAAAGTTTTAAAAATAAATATTCATTTACTGAATATTTTTGCAGCAAATAATTACATAAATAAATCTTTTAATAAACCGGTCTATCAATGCCGCAATTTTTAATATTTTTTTATTTTTATTTAGAAGGGAGGAACACTAAATTTTCTTGTAATATAACCGAAAAGTGGTGATCGAAGCGGAACAGAACGGAAAAAATGGAAAAGCAAAATTTTTATACCTTTGGGCAAAGATGAATGAATATTTGGGAGAGAAAGGGAGTAGGACTTTTAAAGGGTCATTAGAGTATGAATTTGTTTAAATTTTGAATTTCATTAATTTTTAACTAAATTCGTTAAATTTTAAATTAATAAATATTTTGAAAATAATTTAGTGTAATTTGATAGAGAAATAAATTAGAGATAAAATAAATAAAAAAGAATAAAAGAGATATGGCTAAAAAGTTGGTGAACCAACATAAATTTTGCTTCCATAACTTTTGATTAAGAAAATATTTTGAAATTTTCTTGTATTATTCGATAGAGAATTAAATTATCTACAAACTATTATTAAGATTAAAATTTGCTAGGAAAAATGTTATGGTCTAAAATCTATTAAAGATTTTAAAAACTAACAAAAATAAGAGGATATTTTCTATAAAATTAAAACTTTTCTTTTCTTTTATCAGAAATTTATCTTAAAATTTTATTTAGTAAAAAATTAATTCTTTATTTATAAAAAATTAAATTCTCTAATTAAAAAAAATTAAAATATTCTTTTTTGCAAGTTAAGGTCAAATACGCTCAGACTCAAATGTCCATTTTCTAGAATTTTCTTTAATTTTTAAAGTTTTTTTGCAATTTTCTTCTCTTTGGCCTTTTACTTATCGTCATCATTCTTTACATTACGTAAAGAACGGGAAAGGTTGAAGAAATTGGTAAATTAAGGAGTTTAAGGCGGAGTAAAAAGGTGGTTGTCAACAAATTCCTTTTAAAAAAGTTTTCGTATAAAATGGCGGAATAAAGAGATAATTTGTAAATAATCACAACACATTCTATTACTAATTAATAAAATTCTCTTAAAAATTAAATTTGAAGGGTAAGAACTTTTTTGGGGGAAAATAATTTAATTAAAATATTTCTCTCACCCAAAAGATCGAAACCTTGGGATTAACCCTAAAGTTGATCAAAATATGAATAAATTTATTTTCAATTTTTTGGCCTTAAAATAATTATTTTTATTAATTAAAAATAATTTTACACATAAAAAATAACTTTAAGAAATTAAATTAAATTAAAAATATTACTACAGTATACCCAATTCTCTCACTAAATAAAAATACTTTCTTGTCTCTCCAAACCTTTAAAAATCTTCCAGATTTATTAAGACCTTCTTTCAACATTTTTTCTCGATTTTATCTAGCCATTGACTTTTGGATTTTTAATAAAAAAATAGAAATTTCAAAAAAACATAATATTTTTTAGCAATGCAAGAGACAAAAGTAGTCATAGGCATCGCTTGCTTTTCTTCTCTTTTGGCAATTATGGCCACTTTGGTGGTTATGCCACAACTTTATTCTCAAATTAACGACTTGAATTTACGTGT
The DNA here is from genome assembly GCA_000172435.1 of Meloidogyne hapla. Taxonomy (NCBI): domain Eukaryota; kingdom Metazoa; phylum Nematoda; class Chromadorea; order Rhabditida; family Meloidogynidae; genus Meloidogyne; species Meloidogyne hapla. The sequence goes on along the minus strand of ABLG01001041.1, from coordinate 32,468 downwards.
CCGTGATGGTGTTCAAGCCTTTCGAGTAAATACAGACTCTGCCTGGAATGATCTGATGGAATTACAAATTTCTGTTACTCCCCCATCAAAGCCTCGTTCAAACCCTTTCCAATCCCTCTACAGACAAAAGCGTGGATTGCCAGCTTATTGTATTTGCCAACCTTTGGAGATTAATTGTAAGTCGAATTTTTTAAATTACGAATATTTATTTATGTTTATTGCTATGTTGCCTTTTTTATAGGACCAAATTGGCAAATTTTACACAATTTTCCATTTGATCCCAAATTTTTTTCTAAACTATTTTTGATATTTTTAGCAAACTATTGACCTTATTGATAGAGATTTATTAAACTCCCTTTTAGATTTAATTTTAGTGCAAAAACAGCCTCAAAATTGTCATTTTCGCCAATTTTTACAATCTTAATTTATTTAAATTTTGTTTTTAAGGCGCCCCTGGCCCCCCAGGACCACCTGGACCCCCAGGACAGCCAGGCCATCCAGGACAACCAGGACATGTTGGACAGCCAGGATCTCCAGGCCAGCCTGCTCCTCCATGCCCACTTCCAATGCAAGCTTGTCAACGATGCCCTGCCGGAGCCCCAGGAACTCCAGGAAAGCAAGGACCAGCCGGTCAACCAGGACAGCCAGGAAGGCCCGGACCACCAGGAAAGAGTAAGTTAACAATAAACTTAAAATTTAAAATAATTTTTTAATAATTATTTAAATATACAGCTTGGGTCCTTATTTTCTTTTTTTATCTTTAAAAATTCAAAAAAATCCCAATTAGTTTAAATAATATCTCATCCGAAAGAGCTCATCGAGCTGAATCGAATGATAACAATTTTAGCGGAATTGAAAATTCTTGGACTAAGTTACAAGATAAAATATGAAAGAAACAAAGAGAGAGAACGAAAGCAGAGAACAAAAGCGAATAATTCATCTTCACATAACTTTGCCCAAATTCATTCAAATTTAGTGATTTTAATAACATTCGACTCAGCTCGAAGAGCTCTTTCGAATGAGCGATCATACATAATTTAAAAAATTCTTTTTGAATTAATTGAAAAATTTGGAATTTAACGGCATAATTAATACATAATTAATTAATTAATTAATTCACAGGCACCGGTGCTGGACCTCCCGGACCAGCAGGTCCACAAGGACCCCCCGGGCCTGCAGGAAAGCACGGAGGACCTGGTCAACCAGGACAGCCAGGAAAGAATGGAGTCAGCCAGTGAGTTTAAAATTTTTTAAAATATTTCTTCAAAAATAATTCTTCAATTTCAGCCCAACTATCCCTGGACCAAAAGGACCCTCAGGATCTCCTGGACAACCTGGCAAGCCTGGACCAGCCGGAGTGGTAAGATAGAAGACTATCTGATTCATAAATAATACACTTTTCTAATTTTCAGCCCGGAAAACCAGGCCCAGAAGGCCCTCCTGGACCAATCGGACCAGCTGGCCCCTCAGGCAAGCCTGGAGCCCCAGGACAGCCAGGTCCTCATGGACCTCCTGGCCAACCAGGACAAGATGCTCAGGTACTTTATATTCTAATACAGCTTTTAAAATAATTTATTTAAATTTAAGTATTGTCCTTGCCCACCACGCTCGTCTGTGCTCAAGGCAAAGAAACGCGCTTAGAATTGAGCAAATGAAGAAGAAAATAGCAATGATATAATTATTTAAAAAAAAGAATTCTTGTGTAGTATTTTAGTAAAGATTAAATAGAGAAATAAAACTGCCAAGTTTATTTTTTAAAATTAATTGAATTAATTAATAGGAAAGAAAAATCAGAAAAATATCGATTTTTATTTTTCCTAATCACTCAAAAATTAGAAAAAATGCAGACTTATCTTATTAGATAAAGCAAATTCTCATACTTAAGCTATAATAATTTTTATCCTAAAATTGAATTTATATTTACCGCAAAAATACAGTAACCATTAAAATGACATTTAATCCCAATTAATAATTTCAAAAAATTGAATTTTATTCATTTTAAAAACAAATTGATAAACTATTTAATTTAATTAATCCCTTCTCCAAAATAATAATTATTAAAAAATATATTTAATTAATTAATATTTGTCGAAAAATGAGAATATTAAATTTTCGAGAAAATTTTGAGGTTATACTTTGTCTTTTAATTAATATAAAATTAGTTAAAAATACAACAAAAGAGAGTCTAAATTCTTAATCAGCACATTCAATTACTCTTAAAAATATTTTTCCCCATTTTCCTTCTCATTTTTCGAAAATAACCCAAAAATGACATTATATCCCAATTTAAAAAAATTAAAAAAAAATCACCGACAAATCAATTTTCCACCCAAATAAGATATTTCATTAATATTTCTCTTTTTCCATCTCTTCTGTACAATCCAAAAAGCTGTATAAACAGCTAAAATAGCCACAAAAACAGTCAATATTCCAACAATTATTTGTTCATTTCCAAAACAATAATTTTCTTTTATTTCATTTTTTTCTTCAAAATTTTTTATTAAATTGTTATTTTTATCTTCTTTTGTTTTTCCAATACGGTCATAATCTTCTTTATCTAATACAAGCATTTGGGGTGATGCAACATCAACTTCTAGTTGATTGCCTCGGAGAGATGAGGAAAAAGGTAATATTTGTAGAGGAGATGTTAAGGCTGAATATTTGATAAAAATATTATTTTTTAATTTACATATTAATTTTATTAGAAATTTAATATTTAACTCTAATTTCCAACTTCTGACCAAAATGGTCAATTGCAAAATGGCAATGACGAAATGAAAATGGTCAATATATAAATAGTCAAGTCTTCAAAATGTATTAAAAACACTTTTTATATAAGACCATTTTTATTATTGACCATTATGAAAAAATATTTAATTGACCATTTTGCAACAATTCAGAGAATAAAATTAAAATTAAATTAATTTCTCACCTCTTCTTCCCCTTCCTTTAACCAACAAACTCCAATCACTACTATCTTCAACTTCTTCCTCTCCTCCATTTTCTTGTTCTTCTTTCTCGGCTATTTTTTCTTTTCTTTTTTCCAATTTTTGTTCAATATTAATTATTTTATTATTATTTTTATTTTCGTCATTAGTTGAATTTTTAGTAGTGACATTTTGTTCCACCTCTTTTTTATCCTTTTCTTCTTTCTGTCCTTCTTTATCTTTATTTCCCTCTTCTTGTCCTTTTTCTTCATTTTTAATGTCTTCTTTCATCTCTTCCTTCTTCTTCCCTTCTTCCTTCCCCTCTTCCTTCTCTTCCCTTTTTTCATCCTTTTGTGCCTCTTTTTCCTTATTTTCTTCTTTTTTCATCATTTTCTGTTTCAATATTCCTTTAACCAATTTCCCCTTTTCATTTCCATTATCTTCCAATACAACTCCACTATCTAAACTCCAATCAGCCTCACTTTCTTTAACCAAAACTTTTTCAATTTGTGCACTTTCTGGTATTTCCATAAATTCATTTTCATCATTTCTATATTTATTTTCATCTTTATTGTGTTGTTTTATTAATTTTGTTTTTTCTTTTTTTGTTTCTTTTTGTTGTCCAGAACATTTTGGGGGTGTTATTCCTTGACACATATCCATTTGCCTTTGACACATTCTATTAAAAATGGTAAGCTGTATGTTTTTTCAAATGGGTCAGTAATAAAATAACTTTTTGACCATTTTTAAATCTGACCATTTTTACTTTGACCGTTTTAATTTTGACCTTTTTAATTTTGACCATTTTGAAAATTTACCTAATTTGACAAGTAAAAAAGAGTTGATTAGAGTCTGCATATTTAAAAACATGGCTTTTAGCATATGCCCTCATTCTACCATCTTCCGCATAAATTATTTCATCAATCAAACCAAGGTCTAGAGAACATCCATTCTCATCCACAACTGCATGGTCATCTCCATCACCATCAGTTACAAAACACTAAAATTTTATTTTCTTGTATTCTTGTTTATTTTCTTCACCTTTTTAATAAGCATTCCCATTTCTGGACCTCTACATTCCCAAACATGAAATACAGTATCCCCAACATTTGCCCAACTCAACTGGGGACCGTCCCATCCAGTAGAATGTACAGAATACCGACAACTTGGTAGAGACATTTGATCACTTAATTCTTGTGGAGGTAAATGACTGAAAATTTAAAGTGAAACACAAAAATGTGTTTTTGTGTTTTTGAATGTTTTTTCTTTTCTTTTTACCTGACTTCAAAACTGCTAGTAACAATTTCTTCAGGTTCAGTATAAAAACAACTTAAATGAAATGCTTTATCATTTTTTGTAATAAATCCAGCTGGGTGAAAAGAAACAACTAAAGTAACTGCAAAATTTATTCCTCTTGGACTTGCCTTTTTAATTAAATTTATTTTTATTTTTAATTTAATTTAATTACCGATCTTAATCTTTGCATTCCACACTTTCCAAGACTTAAATTATATGCACTTGTACCATTTTTTAAATTTGGAGAATCTCCAAAAGATTGACGACAGGATGTGTCTTTAGCACGTCCTTTGACAAAAATATTTCCTAAAATTTGTGTTTTTTGTGTTTTCTTTTTTATGTCCAACCAATAAAAGGTTTAGCTGTAACAATATCCATTGCTACTTCTGTCTCTTCACAAACAACTTTGGGTGTTCCTATAATATAATTATCCAAAACTGAGGATAAATCATATCCAAAAGTTATTGAATTTAATAAAAGATGGAAAAATAAAATTAAATAATATTTAAATAAAGACATTTAGATAAGGCTAAAAAATTAAAAAATAAGAATACAATAATTAAATAAATAAAAATTAAAAGTGTTTAAGATTACTGTATTCTCTTTTAACCCTCAAAAACATTTTTTTCACATCTTTAGTCAAAAACCCAATAAATGTGAAATAATACTGATAAAATAGAAGCAAGGTCTACTACAGGATTATTCTGAGATTTGGATGTTTTGAATTTTGGGTATTTTGAAATTTGGACATTTGAGTCTTAAAAATTATTTCTAAATAAAAATAATATTATAAATATTTTATTAAAATAATTTCTTTATTTAAATGACTAGAGGATTGAATAATTGTGTAAAATGAAGATTCTCTCATTCCTTAAAATGGGTGGAGAGATTAAGCAAAAAAAGGCTTTAAAAATCAAGGACAAAACAAAATGAGGGCAAATCGGGGATTTATAACTCCAAATGTTTTTTTTTCTTCATTTTCCTCTTTAAGCATTAGCTTTAAATAAAAACTAAATTTCTTGGGAAGAAATGGAGTAATTGCGGTATGAGATGAGGATATTGCCCTTTTTGCGCAACCGCTGTCTTCTACTATTAAATTAAGTACGTTTCGGCGCCGGAAGTAGGCGCTAGGGATGATTTTTACTCTATATCTTTTTTATTTCTGAACCGATCCGAAAAGTTTATTTATCGCTCGAAAGCCCTGAATGTGTAGATTTTTTCTGTAAGGAGTTATCAGATTCGATCACTCAGAAAATCGTTATAAATGGATAAGTGGTGAAAGCTTTGATTTTTCATACCTAACGGGATATAGTTCCTTAAGATAATATAAATAATTTTCTGGAAAGTTTGAAAATTAAAAGTTTTTTACTAAAAACTAACCATAACGCCAAAAATGTCTGCGCCAAAACGTATAATACCACCTTAACTACTTAATAACTCAAATGAGGATATCTTCTTCTACTTTTTCTTCTTTCCTTTCTTTTTTTAAATTTATATGTACGTACCTTGTTATTAACCTTGTCTTGATCACTTTGAAAATTTGCCCTCCTTCCATCCAAAAATTAGGTCTTCCATTTCCCTCACAAATTTTACCCTTTATGTAATTTATTTTTCTCTTTTTTAATTTCAGGGAATAAAATAAGAAATCTAACAAGTAAAAAATAAAAAAGAGCAAACCGAAAAGTGCAAAGAAATAATTTTAAAAAATTTGGGGAAATTTAAAAAATAGATATTAAGTAGTTAGTCTGCAGTGAAGTAAGTAGGTTTAGTCTAAAAAATATAACTCAATAAAGAATGAACCATAGACGGGATTGTTCTATCATTCAATAGACAATTAGATTTTCTACAATATAATATTAGTATTAAAATTTTAAGTGGAAGAATAAAATAGTTTTAAACGAAAAACTAAAATTTTTGCGAAAAATCTATTATTTTGGAGGGTTTTTTGACACAACTTTTTTGCTTGATTTCAAAGATTTTCTTTATAAGTATATTTTATAGATAATTTTATCCTCAATCTAAGATACTAAAATCTTTTTGAAATATAAATCCATTCCAGAGTTATGAATGGAGTAAAGGAAGGTGGACATGAACTGAGGGTTACTGTATTTATTCAAATTAAATTAATTTTAAATTCTTTTATAAATTTTTATAAAAAGCAAATAATATACACACAAAATCTACTAAAATAAATATATTTAGTTTTTGTATTGGCAGTGGATTAAAAAATAAATTAGAAAATTATTTTCTAATGTGGTTGATTATTACTCTTTTTTTGTGAGGCAAATTTGTTGATTTTTGCAAAATTTGTATTAAACAGCGGAATTTGCCTCACAATAAAATTTCTAAAATACACTAATCAAACTTCTAAAATAACTAGAAAATTCTTTAATTTCTTCATTTCTACGCGCCCTTTGCTGCTTTAGCCATTGCTGAGCGTTCAGGGCAGGGACAATACTGAAATTGGTCATTAGAGTCTCAAAAATTATTTCATCTAGTACCTGAGCATCTTGTCCAGGCTGGCCAGGCAATCCATCCTCTCCATCATCTCCTGGGGCTCCTGGATTCCCTTGGGGACCAGGCTTTCCTGGAGGACCTATTGGACCCTGCAAACCGTGCGCTCCAGGCTAAAAATAATTTTCGATAAAATATTAAAGTTTTAATCATTTTTACCTTTCCAGGAGGTCCTGGTGGGCCTATTTGACCTGGCGATCCAGACACGCCTTTTGGTCCAGGCAGAACAGGGCTAAAAATATAAATGATTTCTTATTAAGTATATTATAACAAATTACTTTATATTTGCATCTTTTCCAGGCTGGCCCGGCAAGCCACTTCCGCCACAATTTCCTTTAGGCCCAGGCGGTCCTTGGGGACCTGGGGGACCTGCAGGCCCAATACCGCTTGCTGAAAATTTTAAAATTTGTTTTATTTTTAATTATTTTAATTACATTTTCCAGGCATTCCAGGCGCTCCTCCCCTTCCAGGCGGTCCAGGCAGACCTTTAGAAAAGGAAAAATAATTATTTGAGTATTTTTATAATGATAAAAGCTATTCTCGGTTTATACCTGGCGCTCCCTGCTTTCCTGGAGCTCCAGCAGGACAACGTTGACAGTCATAACTTGGCACAGGGCATGACGGCCCTAAAATTAAATTTTTAAAAATTTTTAAATCTTCTAAATGTTATAACCTGTCTGTCCTGGCATTCCTGGCTGACCATTTTGTCCAGCCTGGCCTGGTTGGCCCGGAAATCCTGGCGTTCCGGGGGGACCTTGAGGGCCTGGAGGGCAATGTGAATTTCGTGCTTTACATCCACAATGAGAGCCGACTTTTCTTTTAGGACGAAAGATGGATTGAAATGGATTTTCGCGAGGTTTAGTGAGTGGTGTTACTGCCATTTGAAGATCCATCAAATCGATCCATGCAGAATCTGTGTCCACGCGAAAAGCCTGTGGGTAAGAGATAGTAAAGAGTTGGGGTGTTGGTTCTCGCCTCATAACTCGAAAATGAATGAAGATTTAAATAATATCTTAATATCAAAAAATAGAGAATTCTTTTATCTATCGAATGAGATATGAATCATAATTTTAGGCAAACTGAGAAAAAAGTTATGGGTAGAAAATTAAAGAATAGGCATTTTTCTTCGTAAGAATGTTAACTTTTCGACTATAACTTTTTAATAATTCGTCAATTTAATTATAATTATTTTGATTGATTCTTATAGCTAATTTAATCCTCTATCGAATGGTATAACTTTTAGTTTAATCGGTTAATCCAGTCTCGAGTTATGATTTTTAATTCACACCTGAACTCCTCCACGAATACGATGAGTTAATTGAGAAAAATCAGAATAAAGCTGATGTATGCCAACAATAGTTGCTAAAACAGCTAATAAAGAACTGCCACAAGCTAGCCATATAACTAATCGAGTTTCTAACATTTCTTTAAATTTAGAAAAAACCTCTATATGGTATACTCCGATATAATAGACAAGTTCACTATAAAGAGGTTTTTTCTTATATAAGCGACTATAGTGAAATTTTTAGATATTGAGGTAAAATAAATATTTTTAAGTGAAAAACAAGAAAAATTTAAAAGAATTTAATATTAAATATATTTTGAAATTTTATAATAAAGTTTTTTTTTATTATTAAGTTTGACGAAGACCAAGGTCATTTTTAAGAATTTAAATAAAATTGTTCAATGAAAACAAAAATACGTATAATTTTGTGAGTATATTTTGTAAAAATTAATTAATCAATTTTAAAATTAAAAAATTTTAAATTTCAAAATGCCAAAAGTTATTTGGTCAAGATTTCATAATGCCAAAAATAATGATTTTCTCAAAAATTTTTCAAAAGGCAAGTAATATATCATTCGAAAGCCCTTAAAAATCTTTATTAAATGCCAAAATTATATTGCCAGAATCCTTGCATTGCATTTTTAATTTTGAAAAATAAGCGCTTATAGTAATTCTCGGTAGAACTAAGCTAACATTTTCGCCCCTAACTAAGGCATACTGCCGCAAAAATTATAAAATTTTAAAATAAATTAGATAACATTCTAAAGAATATAAACACAAAATTTCACATTTCAAAGTGCTCAATGAACATTTTTACGAAAATTTTTATCTGACGTGGACAGACTAGAGAGAACCTCCCATTTTTAATTAAATTTCCTCTAAAAATTCTTTTCTTATGTTTTTCTCATTTAATTTACTAAAATATTTTAATTTAAATATTAGAGAAAATAAAGAAAATAAATTTAATTTAATTCATATGGAGTAGAATTTTTAGTGAGAAAATTAAATTAATTGATACCTCCCTAATTTATTTAAAAAATTTTATAAAATAAAAGAAAATAATGTAATAATATGCATAAAAATAAATTAAAAAGAATTTTCTGTTACGCTTCTTGAACACTTTAAATTAAAAACAAAAAATATTTTTGGGCATTCATTAAAAAAATTAAAAAAAAAAAACATTTATTCTCCCATTGCGAAAATAAAAAACATTATTTAATACTCTCCCCTTTTCTAATCTTTGCCTTCTTGTTTTTACTCGTTCCAGCAACATTGCACAACAATTTTAATAAATAAAACAATAATAAATAAAAATGTTATTATTGGCGTGTTTTAAATTTATTAATTTAATTTTTTGCAAATTTTAGGGGTGTGCGCAAAAACGCAAAAATTGGCGTTTTGGCGTTTTGCTTTTAAAAATATTTTTGGCGCACAGGAAGACTTATACAAGTTTAAAACAAACTAGCCCTCTTATTTTTCATTAATAAAAATAAATTAAAAAATATAGGGAAGAAATTTTGGTTTAAATAATATTTATTTTTTCGTTCCAGGATTATTACCAAATAAATAAAAAAAATTAATAAAAAAAATAATATTTATAATTCCAAATTTTTTTAAATAATTATAAAATGGAAGGGTTGAAAAGAAAAAAATAAATATACAAAAATTACAAAAATATAGGAAATACAAATAAACACGAGAAAATTGAAAAACACAAAAAAATGAGTACAAAGGATTTCCAAAAAAAAGAAATCTTTAAAAAATTTCTAAGATAAATGTTTCTTTTTAACTTTATCAATCATTTGAACTGTTCTGTATTTTGGCACTAAACGTTCATAAAAATACATCCAAAAAGCAATTCCTGATCCAATAAGTCCAATTATTCCAGCCCATACTGGTTTTGGACCTCCCCATTGATAAACGTTTCTGAAAATTTTAAAAATGAGAATTCTACAGTAATCCTCTTAAATACTTAATTGGACCCTAGAGAATTTTATAAAATTATTTACGTCACAATAACAGGCCCAGCAAATCCAACCAAATCACTTAAAGCAACAAATACCCCTTGCATTGTTCCTTGCTTTATTGGACCTAAAAGTCGAGAATAAAGAACATCCAAATTTATATTTCCAATAGGTGCAGCAATTCCTAATGTGAAGACTAAAGCTGCGTGGTAAACGATTGCATTGATAGCCTGGGAGGATTTTTAAGAGAAAATTTAGAAAATCAGAAATTTATTAAAAATCAGAATTTGGAAAAATCAGAAATTAATTATAAATCAGAATTTGGAAAAATCAGAAATTAATTAAAAATCAGAAATTTAGCAATTACCGGTGTAGTTAAACACCAGCTATATTTTTGTGGAGAACATCCCTGAGTGACTACTGTCTGTACTACTGTAGAATTAGCTAAATTTAATTAAAAATATTTTTATAATTTTTTGTAAAATAATTTACCCAAAGTTTCATTAACAAATGTTGGAAGGGGCATTGGAGTAGTAAGAAAAGGCCATGGATATGTTGAAAGGAAAAATCCAAGCATCACAATTAATGAAAAAGTAATACAACGACGTTCATCTAAATGTGAGAGAAGACGAAATGTGTAGCCTAAACAAACAAAAAGGCCCATAATTCCTAGGGAGAATTGAACTAGCATGTGGTAGAAGACATAAAAAGAAAGAAAAAAAAATCAGAATTAAATCAGAACAAAAATCAGAATTCAGAATAAAATACCATTTGTTCTCCACTCCAACCAAATACTGTCATTGAATAGGGAATAGCCAATGACGTGAGGTATAAAATCAGAATACAAACACTGAGACGTGCAACGATACAAGCAAGTATAGCAACACAATCAAATTGAACAACTTTCGGCTTTTCAATTTTTGGAGTGTCTTCAACTGATGCTGAAACTTGTAATATTAACCAAAAAATTTAATTATAAACTTGGACTCAAATAGGATTATATTCAAGACTCAATTGGTCGATATCATCTTTTTATAAATATCAAGACTCAAAAGGTTCTACTCAAAAAGACTCAAGTGTCCAGGACTCAAAACACTCAACTGGCTTAAGTGTTTAGTCCAAGACTCAACTGGCTATGCACTCAAATAGAGTCTTCCCATAAAATTTAAATTCACCATCATTTGAAGGAACAATCTCCAAATGGGCCTTTTCAGCATCTAAGGGCGAAGTTCCAAGTTGAACTTTGCTTTTTATCGCCCATTTTTCTAGATGGTCATCATTACTAGACATTTTTCTTTCATCTCTGTGTGGCTTATGCATTTTGCCATCAAATCCAATAATTACAAGAATTAATCCAATGATCGAGATAAATGACATAAAATACATTGGAGCAGTATACAGACTCAATTGGACGCCCCAAGGAAGTATGATGGAGCCATTAGAGAGCGCTCGGCTAAGCAGTATTACTGTCACTAATTTAAGAGAATTGTTTTATAAGACGGTAGTGTGAAGGGAACATTATGTTTTAGTCATTAGTGAAAAAAAGGTAACATCACAAGAAAAGGACTTACCAGGTCCAAGAATAAACCCAATATTTAGAGAGAATCCAATTATGGAGTTAGCCTTTGAGCGGTCATGATCAGTGCTGGACATAGCTACATGCACTCGCCAAGTTTGTATAGCACCTAGGAAGTCATTAGTGTAAAAAAAGGATTTATCAGATTCAACCATTAGCAAATCCCAGAAGAAGATGACAGACAAAAAATCCATAGCGCCGGTTATAAAGAATCAATTCCAAATTCGCAAAAAGAAGAGTTGCGATTATAGCAATTATCTGACCAGCCATAATAGGTGGTCTAAAATTAGAGATTTTTATAAGTGATTCTTTGCTAACTTTGTATGCGAAATCTTGTTGCTGATCCAGCCTGAGAAAAGTGAAGCAAGTGCAGCTCCTAGTCAAATAGTTAATAAAGTAATGCGAAGAGGTCAACAGTAGGGTGAAGGGAACATAGGGTAGTAGTGGGAAGGGAACAGTAGGGTGAGGATAACAGTGGGGTGAATGGACCAGTCTATGGGAAGATCAAAAAAAATAAAGCCCTTACCTAAAGTATACATAGAACTAACAAATCCGTAGAAATTTTCACTTGTGTCAGGGTCAATGCTTGAAATATATGGCCAACTGTTGGACAAAACTGTAGAAAGACGCATAGTGTCCATCATAGCGATAGAGGTAATAAAATAGATTGAACGCCAATCTGTTTTGTGTAACAGAAGAGAATCTAATGAAGATTTGGAAGAACGATGTAGGTCTGAGGATACTGTCATTTTGGAATTTTTAGTGGCTGAAAATATTTCTTAATGAAAAAGTAAATAATAAACAAGATGTGTGGGGTAAAGTGGACATGGAGTGAAGGGTGGGATAAGTAGAGGAGGTAAGATGAAGGAAACATTAGGTGTAGTCCGAAGGGAACACTTGGGCGGGGAGACGGAACATTATAGACTATGATTCCGTCCATAATTTTAAAATAATATTTTATTAAATTTTTCGTTAAGGATAGGCTTGTAAAGAAAAATTTTAAACAACTAAATAAATAGCTTGAAAATATAAAAAAGGACAGTTATGGATTAAATTGGATAAAATGAGGTAAAGACAATATTGATTGTCTACTTTACATTTGATTTTTTTGAATTTTTATAAAAACTGAGAGGAAAATTGCCATTTGGATGGGATATGACAGAGATTTTGTTGTCTTTACAATATTTGAATTATCCCTGGATTTTTACTAATTTTCATCTCCATCCCACATTCGCATCAGGGATGAGCGCAAGAGACATTTTCAAAAAACGCAAAACGCAACGCAAGGCCAAAATTTAACGCAAAAAACGCAAAACGCATTGCGCTCATCCCTGATTCGCATACATACATCTCAGATATCCCGGATCATCTAATGGTGTGATAATATAGGGATTTTAGTGTATCTAACTTGTTTCTGATTTATACCGATTTTCTCTAGACTTATCACTAACATTACATTTGGCTGAGGTCTCAAAGGATATAAAATATCTTTTTTCTCTTTAATTCAAAAAAGTTTTTTTAAATTTAATTTCAAAAGAGAAAGGTGAAAAAATTAAATAAACTTTAAAATGTTCGTAAATATTTATTTCAAAGTTTATTTAATTAAATAGAAAAAAAAGGGGGAATGGCGTGTGAATGTTTCATTTTTAATTTTTAAAATATTTTCAGTAATTAGCTAACAAAAAAATTATTTAAATTGGCAAGTACAAAAATTTTAAAAATTAAAGGTTGTTGTCATTAGCGACCAAATTTTAAACAAAAATTTGTACAGAAAAGACTGTTTACTACACAGATTTATTTCTAATTAATTCAAGTAAATCTGCAAAATTCTCTTTTCTTGAGAAATATTAAGAGTGTAAGTTCAGAGTTTTTGCAAAAATAAAATTAAAAATGTTACATGAATATGGTAATGTTATTTTTTAATTTTTAAGAGGCATTATTTTAAAATATTAATTTCGATAAAGAGATGCAAAAAACATTTTCGAAATTTTAAAGAGTTTTAAATTTTAAAGAGTTTTAAATTATAACGGGATAGTATAAAAGCTCCCTCTCAGGTCAGTCTAGTTGGCGCCAGCGGTCAGCTAGCCTTTCTTTTAGATCTGCGGCCTAGCTGATTTGCGGCAAAGCTAGCCACTGCCTGCTTCGGGCTTGGGCAACCTGGCTTTGATCCGCGTTAGCTCGCCCCTCTGGTACTAGGTTGTATTCATCAGTCGGCACAAGTTGTCGTCGGTGTTTCCCAAACTAGAGTTGTTGATAGCCACTGGCACAATTGTTGCAATTGTTGTCTTTGGTTGAGTAGGTTTTTGTTAGCCACTGCCTGCTTCGGGCTTGGGCAACCTAGCTTGGGCCTACTCGGGGGTGGAGGAGTACAATGAAGTGGAGGAATACTTAAGTGAGTGCAAGGAAGAGGAGGTATACGAGGAATTGGAGTAGTACATCAACCTATGATCCAGCCCTGTCGATGATGTTGTGGCGCAAACCAACCTAGGTATCTCCTGCCTCGTCATGATCCGAAAACCACTGAATTATAATCTAATCCTCGATAATTATTCACTTACCACGATTCTTGTCCAATTGTCTTATTTTCCTATTGTCGTGCCACTTAATTTACTTTAGCGTCTTTTTTAAATTATTTATTTATTTGCCATTATATATGAAATGGCATTATGTCATAAATCTGTTTTCTCAATACTCTTTTCTTAAAAAGAAATATACATAATTTTTTCAAATTTTTTGTGCTTGTTTAATTGTAAACTTGTTAGCCCTATTTTTGTCAATTTTTTAATGCGTTTTTAGAAGCACTTTTCCTCTTATTTATCTTTTGATTTTAGATTTAAATATTTTAATTTATTTTAACCAACAACTTGCTTTATAATGTCAACTTCTTCAAGTGCACTTCTTGACGATATTTTTTTTATTCCAACGGTGCCACGCTACAAAGAACTTGGAGGTGAAATGGATGATACAATTGGAGACGGTTTATTTGAATGTTTGTTTTTTAATTTTAAATAATCACGATTGATCTCCCTATTTATTTTTAATTTCAGTGCTGACCCTTAATGTTGAGAATATTGCACCAGAGACTAAGATCATTGAGCCTCCCAAGCCAGTGCGTCGTAGCATGCGTTTGAGCATGGACCATAGTGCTAAATCAGCTAAGGAAACTAAAACGGCTAAAGAAGAAGTTCCAAAAGTTAAAGCACAGCCACGACCTGTTAGACGTTCTCTAATGATACTTCAACTTCCAAAAGACCAGCCCAAAAAGGAAAAAGAGAATAAAGAAGAGGTTAAGGAGGAATTGCCTGAAGGTTTTTATTTTTTATTTAAATATGAATAATTTTTTATAAATTTTTAGTTGTGACTACAAAGGTGGAAAAAGTTGTTCCGGAGATTAAACCTGCAAAAATGGAAAAGCAGAAGCTCTCAAAACAGCTGTATTTCTATTGAACCTTTTTTTCTTTAAAAATTTTTTAGTTCTCAGCCTGTATTTCCTAAAGCACCTCCAAAAGTTCCAAAAGCGCTTCCAACTCCAAAGGTTACCACGTCTTCTGTTTTTGTCAATCAAAAACCAGCAATTGTGCAACCTCCAATGCGTTTTGGCAATTCCACTCAACGTCGTAGTATTCTGCCTGAGTTTGTTTTTTAAGTTTATTATTGGTTTTCTTGGGATTAAACTTTCTTAACTTGACTGGGTCTCCCCTGAAAAACTTTCCCTTTTCCCAAGGTTTGGGTTATATTATGGTTAGTTGGAAATCCATTAAAGTTTTTCCAAAATCTTCTCAAAAACATTTTTAGGTCACAACCGTCGACTCCTAAGCGCTCATCTTCTTCGGTTTTTGGCAGTTCTAAACCTACACTTGTTCAGCCTCCAATGCGTTTTGGCAATACTACTCAACGTCGAAGTGTTATGCCAGAGTGAGTTTTCTTCTTAAAACCTGACTTTTACTATTATTTAATTTTAAAGATCGCCAAATCGTCCAAGTGCTTCAGGAATTTCTCATGCTGTTCGTGGTATCGCTGTCAGTCGCCGTACTCAATTGTTTGATGGAAAGAAGTAAAAAGGGAAATTTTAAGAAAATGTGGTATTTATTTAAATAAAAAAGATCTTAATTTTATATTTTTTGGTTCCGGATGAAAATTTTTTCTAAATCTTATTTATTTCATAAAGATGCAAAAAAGAAAAATTTAAAAATCTGGTTACCCTTGTTTTATGCTATTTATTTATAAATTATTTTTTTTACATATTTTTTGACAAGCAATAAAAATTACTTAACTTTTTTATTTTCATTTTTTGTAATTGTTTTTGACTTGATGCTATTTTAATTTTCTTTTTTGTTTATTTTGTCGTAATTTTCGCCTATTATTAAAATCGTTTCGGGTCATTATTTTTCCTTCATACATTTTTGCGGATATAATTTTTCAAAAAAACTGACACATCTCGGCAGACTCCAACCAGGTACAACCCATTTTCGACTACTTTGACTGCTCACAGCAGTTTGAGACCAACGAGCGTACAGAAGTCTCACCTTATTAACGCTTCGTTGGCAAAGTAGCCAGGAGGACCCGGCGTCCACGAGTTTGTGTACTCTTCTCACTTTTGCACTTCGTTTTATTTAACCTTCTTTTCATTTTCTGAATTATTAGATAAGTTGCAAAAAAAGTTAGAGATAATAGTTTCTCTGGTTTCTCTGCAAATCAAAGAAAATTTTTCTTAATTAATCTTATTTTTTCAGTTCTAAAATAAATTTATGCTAATACATAGCTAATATAAAATGTCATTAACTCCGTCAAAACCTTCTATTGCAAAACGTTCTTTATTTAAAGAAAAGGTTTTTTTATTTTTTAAATTTTTATTAAAAAAATTAATTCTTAAAGGTTATAGTTTGCCGAGAAGTTTTAGAACAAGTTAATGCTGACTGTTTTATCAATTTTTGCAGCCCTGATATTTTGACAGGAATGGGTTATTTTGAGAAAATTCATCATCTTGCTGGAGCTGAATTGGCTGAAGATTGTGCTCAATTTATTGGGGCTTGTCCTACTTCTTCGCGTGTTACGCCTTCTTTTGGAGCTAGCAATAACTTTCAATGTAAAATATTTTTTAAATATTCTTTTTGGAATTGCTTTTTTTAAGTTATTGTTCATACAATTGTGCCTTCACCTATTGATTTGAACAGATTAATTGATGTCAAAAAAGTTTATCTTTCAACAACAAATTCATTAAATATGGCTATTGAAGAAGGCGCAAGAACTATTGTTTGTTTTTATTTTTAAATTTGTCTTGGGGTTTATTTGAGAAGTTCACCTATTGAAACGGTGATTTTTGGTATTTTGGAGGATTTCCACCATTTATAGTCTATTCTTAAATTAGAGATTTATAATGTGCTTTTTTAATTTTGCTTATCTTTATCAATTTTGTTACGTTCCAGGCTTTCCCTCCTTATTTTCCTGGTATCAGTTGTAAAGTCGCCTCAGAATTGTTACTTCGTATTTTTACTGTTTGGATTCACAGAAGTCAATATTCTGAAGAGGTTTTTTAAAATTAATTTATTATAATTTTAACATTTCAATTCTAGTTAAAAGAAATGAAAATTTGTTGCCAAAATGAACAAGAATTTTATTTTTTCGTGCAAGCTGCTCGTTCTTTATATGAAGAGGCTAGTATTATTGGACATATGTTTGTGCCTGCTTTTCTACATCAAAGAAATATTTATTCTCGGTATATTTGTTTTGTTTACCTCCAAAAAATTTTAATGACAAATTAAATTCAAATATTTCAAGTACCTTTTCAAATGCCCTTTTAAAAGCACTTTTTCAATTCTCTTAGGTTATTCAAGTCAGAGTTCAAAATTTACTTTTGAAATAAAAATTCTCTTTGTCTTTCGGGAAGGCAATTCCAGCATTCATATTACTAACAATAAATATTTCGTCATAAACTTTAAATTTACAGTCGTATTGGAAGACCTCGTCGTACTCATCGTATTTTTGAACACCCACCCGAAGATGCTCCTCGTGTTAAACTTGAATTGTCAGCAAAATTGGCACCTACCATTTTAGTGATTGATGACGAAAAAGGTCTAAAACGTCAATATCGATTAACTAATAAAAGCAAAGATGGAAGGAAAATGTATTTTCGATGTTCTCGTTGTGATACTTTAATTAAGAAAGATGGAGTTCAAATTCGTGCAAAATTAATAGTCGAGGATGGACAAATTGTTAGCGAAAGGTTTTTTGTAATTTGATGAAATGTAATTTCTTGGTTAAGTTGGAAATTTTTGTGTTTTCGATTTTAATGGATCATGGTTCGAATCCCTTGGGCTCCATATTTTTTATTTTCGTATTTCAATCTATATATTTTTGTCTACAATAATTAAAAAATATTTTGAGGTATTAGAAAAGATTTTTATAAGTGAACAAGAATTTTATTTTCTCTTTCTCTATACCATAAAAATATCGGGGTTTTTATTCACAAAAAAAATAAAAAAAATTTTTCACAATTTAATTTTTTTAAAGATATCCCCAACATCACCCAGAATGTGAAGCCAAACCCATAGAAGAAGTTTTAGTCCAACAAGTTGATCGAACATCTAGACGTGAAGTTAGAGATTTGTATTTATTACCACAAGATGCTTATAAAAAAGCTTTGGACAGAATGAATTTCGAAGCTCGTCAATTTGGACTTTCTGTTGAAGAATGTTTTCCTGAATGGCCAAAATTAAGACAACAATATTGCAGACTTAGAAAACAAGCAGTAATGCAAAAACAACAAGAAAAATGGCAAATGATGATGATTGATAGTGGTGGAATTGTTGAAGATATGCCCCCTTCTTATTTACGTTATAGATATCAACAAATGCAAGGTTTTTTAGATTTTTTATTCTTTTTTTAGTAAAAATAGGCTAAATTTTAAAAGATTTTTTACTTTTCGGCAATACTGAATTATAAATTATTATTTAGGCGGACTTCTTTTCTTATTTTTTAATTTTTCAAATGGATAAGAGTTAGCGCTTTTTAATTAATATATTTACAATTAATAATTTAAAGATAAATTTTCAATAAAAAAATATTTTATAATGAAAAGGACGTCTTTTCTAGTATAGAATAGGAAAGATCCGCAAATATTATCCGCAAAAATAGCACTTTTGTTTTTTAATAAAAGTGCATTTTAAAATTTTGCAACCCAACCCTATTTTTTAGAACTTTCAAAAAATAAATTAAAAATTCTTATTTCTTTCAAAAATTAATTTTAAAAATTTTTAAGGTCCCAGAAAAAGAGGTAGACCTCGAAAAGATTCTTTTACTGAAGATTTTGTAATACCTCAACCAATTAATTATTCTCCAACAGAAATAAATATTACAATAAACAAAGATAATAACAAACAAAAGATTACTTTTAAAGAAGAAAGAAATAAACATATTGATGAAGTAGTTAATTCATTACACCAACAAGGTTTTTAAAAAATAATTTTTTTTTAATTTTTAAAAAATTAAAAAAAAATTTTTTTAGAAGAATCGCAAAATAATGAACAAATGTCAAATAATGAAGAAGAAGATACTATTGTGGATGTTTAATTTTTAATGTGAAGAAAAAAAAATTTTTCTGATGACACTTATATTTATTTGAAGGTTTTTTTATTATTTTACATTTAATTTTTTTGCCCCCTCCCCTCCAACATTCAAATTGTTTTTAGTTAAATTGTGAAGAAAGTAAAAAATTTTTGGACTGTTTAATTTGTTAATTTATCCCTTTTAGGCGACACTCTCGGTTACCAGTCGGGGTCCAAAGAGGGTGGTGGAAAACATTAGTGACGACATCTCCGACCTAATTTTAGAAGTTCTTATTTTTAAATGTTCTGGTTTTAAGCTGATTTTGAAAGTCATTCTGGTTTTTCTTTGATCCGATTTTTGAAAATTGTTTTCAAGTGTTATGATTATTTTCCTCCTAACAATAATTCTTGTTTTTCAGTTTATTTAAAATTTATTTAAAGAGAAAAGAATATTTAAGTAGTAAATAGTAAAAAAATATTGAACGCAAAAAATTCTTTTTGTTAAATAAAAATCAAAAATTAAATTATATTTTTGTTAATTATTTTCACTTTCTTCTTTACTTGTATCACTACTATTAGTTGTAATATTATTATTTCTTATCGTCCAATCTCTTTGTTTTGTATCGCAAAAAATAAAAAAGAATGTCATCATTATAAGTTGGAATATCCCTATAATAATATACATTCTACTCCATTCGTGAATATAATTGTTTGGAGCTATTAATGTGACAAATAGAGGAAGTAAAAGTATTGTTATTGAACTAATCATACTATTCCAAGCCATTAATACATGAGAGAATTGTTGAGAGATCTGAAAAATGAGAGGGAAATCTCGTTAGTAGAAATCAATAGTTTTTTTTGCCAGGAGGGATCAAAATAAACTATGTGAATAATATATAGTCAACTCTCGTTAGTAGCGACTCATTAATATTAACATCGGCACTTCCAGTCGGGTCTTAAAGAGGTAGTGGAGACCCCTTAGTGACAACATCTCATTATAAGCGACTTTTTCTAGTGACCTTTAGAGTACTTATGTAAAATTATACCAAACTACCCTATTTTAGATACAATCTATTTTAAAAGGGCAAGGAGAAAAACTAAATTTATATTAAATAAAAAAATTTTAACCCTTTGTGAGCATCTAATAACACCCAGAAAGTCTAAACCACAAAAAAGGTTGACAAGCGTGTAGACAAATTGTACAGACCACAATGGAAACCATTTTGCCAGTGGGAGAAATGCTAATGATATAAAACAAGAAGACATGCCAATCTAAAGGAAAGAAAAATTATTCTGAATTATTCTGATTCTGAAATTATTCTGAATTTGTTCTGATTTTTATATTTACTTGAGTAAGTGCTGTAAAGAGATTAATACGAGCACGTTCGCCTTTGAACGGTAAATGATTGTAAATCCAACCAGCCAATACTTTAACACCCACAGAGAGTAAATACGTAAGGGCACTAATAATTCCAGTTGTGCGAATATCAATGCCTAATACCTTTAAAAAAAATTTTTCTTAATTTTTGAAAAAAATTCTTTTTACTCGATTTAAATAAGTTGGCCCAAATTGTCCCAACATTTCAAAACCAATTTCATCAGACCAATAAGTTAAAAGTACTAGCCAAACAACACAATCGCTAAGAATGGCTTTATAAGGAATAGGTTGACTTCTGCTTGTTTCTTCTTCTGTGGTGTCTGTAGTTATTGCTAAAGCTAATTTTTCTGACAAAGGTTTTAGTCCAAGTTTTTGAAGTTCTACTCCAGTAATTAAACTTAAAAAAATCAGAATTTTTTTAAATAATTAAAAAAATATACGGATGAATTTCCGGTCGTTCTCTAAATATAATGAAGAAGAACATGAAAGAAATGATGGTCATAGAGCCCAACAAAATATAAAGTAATGCCCAACCCAAAGTTGGAGAACAAAAGATTGATGACAAAGGCAAACCTAGAACTCTGCCAAACTTAAAAAAATTTTTTTAATTTTTAAGAAAAATTTTTTAATTGCCTGAAAATGTGAAGATAGCAACATCAAATAACTTCCAATCGAATTCCTCGGAGCCCAATCTCTAGCAACCGTTCCAATCATTACATACTGTGCTGGGCCAGCACTGCCTTGAATCATTCGAATAATAAACATTGGAATAAAACCAAATGCGGCAGCTAAAGGAAGTGCTAAAGCTGCTAATCCAGAGATAAACCCATAGGCCGAAAGTACGTTGCTGAAAATGAGAGAATTTTGAAATAATTTATTTAAAATATACCGAAGTCCAAAACGCCCAATTAGACTAGTAATAGCTAATCCACTAATAATTGACCCCAAAGCTGCTGCTGAGAATAAAGAATTTTTTTCGGTAAGTGAGTATTTGGGTAGCTTGAAGTCTAAAAATAGATAAAATAAATTTGAAGAGTTGGTGGAGATTTGCATTTAAAAAATCCTGGGCTTTGATTAGGAATATGGAAATGACCCTGGGCTTGAGAAAAGGAAAACCAAATTTGGAAGAAACCATGGAAAGGTTAAGGTCATGGGCTTGGCTCCTTTACAGGAAAATTTCAAAGCCTTGACCCAACCTGTTTCTGTTTCAGGCCTTTAGTTCAGAAAACCCAAAAGCCTAGGAGACCCCCACCTAGAATTTCGTAAAAAGTCTGATCTCTTAAAATAAATTTAAAAAATAAAAAAACCCACATGCTGTATCTTTGCCAGATAATTCTTCTTCTGTTGTATTTCCATTACTTCCCTCAACCATACAAATTATTGTTAAACTGAATGATGTTGTGTTTGCACTAACCAAAGTAAAAGAGATTAACGAAGATATAACAATTAAATATCTAATAGAATGAACAAAGACATTTCGTCCCATTTTTGTAGGTATCCAATAAAATTTTTGTTTTTCATTTTTATTAGTAATAATGTTCATTAGAATTGTTATAGAGAGGCAATTTGCCTTAAAAAAGTTAAAAAATATATAAAATAATTAAAATAAAAAAAATAATTGGAACTCAATTTTTGGAAGAATCAATCGGTCAAGGGGTCTGCTAATGATAAAAATAAAATAATAAGAGTGCACATTTTATTTTTGGAAGGTTTGTTTGCTTAAGGAAAGCGAGCGTTTATTAGAATTTTTTGCTTGTGTCCACTTTTCTTTAATCGAAAGTAAATCGAAAGTTTGATGAACATGGGAAAATAAAAAATAATCTTTTTTGCCTAAATAAAGGGTTTTGATTTAAAGAAAATATCTGAGGTTTTTCAAAGGTTTTCATGTTAATCAATTTACTCCTTCAAAAAATATTCGAGTAAAAAAAAAATAAATTTCGGTCTTTAACCGAAAATTTTACAAATTTAAGAAAATTAATTTTACAAATTTATTCATTATTTATACAGAAGAAATGTGAAAAAGAAAATGTGGGTGATTTACACAAGTCGAGCAAGTTGGTGAATTATACAGGGCATAAGAAAGATGGGAATGAGTTAAGGAAAAATAGTTAGAATTATAGGAAGGGAAAGGAGAACCTAATTACATTCAACTACAATATTTTTATTATTTCACATCAACTTGCAATCACATTTGTCGTCTTCTTGTGGAGACGGCTCCTTCAGTTCCTTCTCATCGTCCAACATCTTCTGCTGGCGCAGCAACATTTTGTAGTCGGAGAAGACATAGCTCAGCAAGTATTCCGGACTGAAAATTAAAAAAACGTTAGATTCTGAAAAATCAGAAGAAAATCAGAAAGTTCTGGTGTTATTTTACTCACATCAGTTCAAGGAAGTCGTTCATGTTGACAGCTCTGAATGCCAATTTCCGCACTTCTTTCACAGGATCGAACGGAGGAATGAATCGGCCATTCATGGAAAACATCAACGAAGGAAAAGACACTTCCGAATCAGAACTTTCGCTGCTCTCATTTGGTGTTTGGAATTCAATCGGCAGAAGTGTATTTCTCAATCGGATGGAGGTGATAGGAAGGCAATAAGCAGAATCGTCTTTACATCCATCTGAAAAATTTTCTCATTTTTTAAGCACCAAAGCTTCAGAAAAATTCACCTGCCCAAGAACTGCTCAAAGCTGAAGACGATGAACAACTGTCGCTGACTGACTCTTTGCTTATGGTGTATGAAGAGAAAAATGTAGTCGTTGTAGTGTAATAGTCATCACAAGAGTCAGAAGAGATGGAAGAGCTGATGCTGCCCTCAGACACTAAAATTAAATTTTAATTATTTTGAATGTCAATAAGCCAAAAGTCCAAATATTCCTCACTTCCTCTCTGCGCTTGCAAAGCTAACAGTTCCACAGATGAACTTTTCCACTCAGATTCCAAAGGAAAGTACTCCAGGTTGTACAAGTCCCCACAGGATTTGGTCTGGCGAAGCTGGAATTCCACCGATCGAGTTTCCACAAGGGAGAGGCTCTGCACAACCAGTTCACCTAAAAAGTAGGGATTTTTGTTAAGATTATTGTAATTCATGGCAGAAACAAAAAAATCTAATCTTACCTTCATGGGCCAAATCTTCCGAGCTCGTCAGTTTGTTGAATCGTTGCAACAATTCTTGCAGAACGGGCGCCAATTGAGTTCCATCGTTGTCGTTTGCAGTCTTGGATGAGCAGCAAAAGTGTGTTGGCGACGACATTGTGGAGAAATCCTGTTGATGACTGGCGCAGCAAGAATCGAAGAAGTGAAGTTTCTGTACATTGACAGGTAAACCTTTTATAGTAGTCAAGACTCAAAGTGAAAATTCTGAAAAATTGAACACATTTTTCGTCATATGCCACTTCGTCATGCCCTGAAAATTCTCGATTTTTGAACTCATCAACATAAAATTTAAAAATTTAGTTATTTTTATTTTGGAAATTATCCTCCAAATCCAGTTTTTTTCGTCCATTTTTTATTATTTTATTTAAATTTTTTTTATTAAAGTAAAAAAGGAAAACTAATAAATTTATAAACAAATAATTAAATATTTTTAAAAATTAATCCTTTAAGAGAAGGATTGGCACTGTTGGGCTTGGTAACAATTTAGGCGTCAAATGAGAACTTAAAGAAATAAAATTGCATAAATATATTCTCATTAACTCGAATAAAACTTTCTAAATATTGAAATAATTAATTTATATTTTTTTTGACATTTAGACTTTAACTAAAACGTTATTAAATTTTTCTGATGATTGAGTTCTAAAAAATATATTTTGATTCACGCCCAGACGTGTCCCCTATTTAATCCTAAAAGGGAAAGAAGTTATTAAAATTCTGATGATGTAAAAGAAATCAATTTCTGGCATTTATTTTAAATATTTAAATGATGTGGACATTTCTTTCCTTTCGAATCCTTAAAAATAATTTTAAAAGAAGCTTCCAAAAAAGAATAAATATTTATTGACGTAGAAAATCCAAAAAAAAAAATAATTTAAAATTTAATTTGCAAAAAAAAGAAATGAAAAGTTCTTTTCCTTTTTTAAATTTCATTATTATTATTCTTTTCATGATTTTTAAAATAATTTTTTTTTCAAAAATTATTTCCTCTTTTAATAGAATTTTTCTTTTTCCAAGTGATCTTTTGCTAAAAAATTATTTTTTATTAAAAAATAAAATAATTAAGAAATGTCATCTTCTAATTTTTATTTTGAAAAATATTTAATTGCAATATTTGTTGGATTAAGTCAATCATTAATTTCATTAATTTTACCAAATATTTTAAAAAATAAACAACAACAATTATTTATTCATTTAATTAAATATATTTGTTTAATTATTGGAAATTGTTTGGTTATTCCTTTTTTGTTTAATAAAAGGTCAATTAAATTAAAATTAATTTTAAAAATATTTTGACACCTCAAACTAATTTAAAAAATAATTTTTTAATTTTTTTGAGCATGGATATTTTTCTTTAAGAAACATTTTTTATTTTTAAATTTCTAGCAAAGAAATTTTTTATTTCAAAAAACACCTATAAAATTATTTAATAAAAATCTTATCTTTTTCCTTTTGGACTTTCCGACTCTCGCTATACCGTTACCCAGGAGGAATTTCTAATTGATGACGTTATAACCGATGTTATGATCTATCAACTTCTATTTTTGAAGTAATGGGCCTTTTTAGGTGGGGATTGTCAGAGTTTTAGCCAAAGTGACGGTATAACGATATAACGTTATAACGGAAGTAAAAATTAAAGAAAAAAATTTTTCTTATCCAAATTTAATTTTAATTAATTTTTTTTCATTTTTTCAGTAAAATCCAAATATTTTTATTTAAATATTTAATTAAAGAACAACAACAATTAATTAATTTAAATCAAAAAATTAATTTAATTTTACTTTTAATAATTTTATTAAAATTAATTTGTTTTGGTTTAATATTTATTTTAATTAATTTTGATGAAAATTTATTTAATTTAAATTTATTTTTATTATTTTTTGCAATTTTTTGTATTTATTTATCTGATGGAATTATTCAAAGAATTTTATTTTTTGAATTTGTTGATTTAAAAATTAATAAAAATAATGGAAAAATAAAAATTATTTTTGTAAGTTTTTAATTTTTTTAAATTATTTAAATTTTAATTTCATTAATTTTTTTTTTATTTTAATTATTAACTAATTAATTAAATTTATTTAAATTTTTAAAAATTATCAGAGAGATTTATTATTATTTTTTATTAATGAGTACCCAAGGCACTGTCTCAAAATTTTTAAAATTTCAATAAAAATAATTTTAACCTTTAAGAGGTCCAAGATTTTTTTTCTCAAATTCTCCAAACTTTTAGATTTTTATTTTGAATTTTAATAAATTTTACTTAATATTTTATTAATAAATATATATATTTTTTTAAATTTAATTTAATTATTTTTGAGAAATTAATTAATTTAGTTATTGCTTCAATTCTTTTTTGGCCAATTTTTGTCTTGTTTATTTATTAGTGAAAATCAGTCACCAATACAGTTAATTAATTAAAAAAAAATTTCAAAAAAAAATTTAAAAAAAAAAATATTTTTTAAGTTCATCAACACCAACAATTAAATATTCATTTAATATTTTACAAAAACTTCCATTAATTAAACTTTCAATTAATTTAAAATATTTAATTGGATATTTATTTATTTTTAAAGTTTATTATTTTAATTTTAATTAATTTTAATTTATTTTAATTATTTTTTTAAAGTTTATTTTATTAATTTCTTTTTGGCAAAATAAAGAAAATAAATCTTCTACAGAAAATGAACAATGTTTAGATGATTTAACAAAAGAAAATTGTAAAAAAATATTTTAAATAATTAAAATTTTGGAATTAAAAAAATTAGAGTTTAGGTGTTTGTAATTAAATTTTGTTTTTTTCTTTTATTTTAAAAAGTAAAAATCATTTTTTAAACTTTTTATTCGGAAAAAAAAAATAAATAACCTTTAATGTTTTTTTGCCTTCTGTGGAATCCAGATAAAAAATTAAAATAAAGTTTTGCTTTAGAAATCAAAACTAAAAGATTGAAGGGTTGTTGATCTTTAGGATTTTGATCTTGTGGGGATGTCCCCACTTTTTAAAAAAATTAAAAAAATTTTTTTAATTTTTTTTTAATTTTTTTTAATTTTTTAATATTAAAATATTTTAAATTAAAATATTTTTTTTAAATTCTTCATTAATTTCTAAATAAATTATTTAAAATTATTTAAAAATTAGAAAATAATTTTTAAATATTTTCTAGCCAAAAAACAACAAAATTATTTATTTCCAAAATATTTATTATTTTATTTATCAATTTTGTCTTCAATATATTCAAGCCTTTTTAATTGTTTTGGTTATATTTTATTTGCTTTTGAAGAAGAAAATGAATTTAATTTGAAAAAATCGAGAAATGATTTAATTATTTTTTATGTAAATTTTTAAAAATTAAAAAATTAAAATTAATTTTTTTTAAAGTTTTCTGCTCTTTTTTCTTTAATTTATTTAACAATAAAAGAACAACAACAAAAAGAATTAAATAATTTTAAAAGAAATTGTTTTTCTTTTTTATTTTCTCAAAATATGCTTTTACCTGTTGCTTTGGTATGTTTTTAACTAATTAATTAATTAAAAATTTTTTTAAAATTTTCAAAAATTTAAAAGGAATAAAAAACAAAACAGAAAAAAAATTTTTTTAAACAAATCTTAATACAGTTGAAGCACTTTACACCCTAACTGACTGGCCGATAGATGGGGGTATAACCGTAGAGAGGGTATAAAGAGCTTCAATTTTATATTTTAAATTACCTAAAACTATCTAAGCTTTAATTATCCAACTTTTCATAAGTTTTCACAAATTTTCTTGGGTAATAGAAAATTGGTGACACAAAAATATTTAAAAATATTTAAGATATTTAAAATTTGTTAAAATTAAAATTAAAAATTTTCTTTAAATTTAAAAAATTAGTTTGGTGCCGGTAGTGCTTTATGTACTCTAAATTCAGAAATATTACATCCATTTTCTGTTTCATTATTTGGGGCATCTTTAGCAATTATTTGGCCGGCTACATGGCTACAATTTATTAATGAATTAAATTGTAAAAATTTTTTTTCAGAATTTATTTATTAAAAAATAATTATTTTTTAAGGTAAAAATACCCAATCAATTAATAAAAATAATAAAAATATTCAAATATCGACAGCTATAACAATAATATTAATTTCTTCACATTTTGGCCCGTTAATTTTTCCTTTTATTTTAACACAAGTAATTTGAAATAATTAAAAAAAATTTTTTTTTTAAATATTTTTTTAAAAGATTTATTCAATTTATGGAGGTCCAGAACTTTTTACTTCAATTGAATTATTTTTTATATTTTTAATGGTTATTGCTTTTGTTTGTATTTTAAATAATCAAGCTAATCAACTACAATCTGGAAGTAAATTTTTAATAAATAAATTCTTTCTTCTCCTCCAGAAAATATTTAACCCTCCATTTAAGCGATCGTTGGAATAACATGGAATGTGGTATAAGTTAGAGTTAATAGACCTGAGATGACTGAATAACTAATAGAACGGACCAAGTTAGAGTGGAATAAGTAAAAGATCTCGTTTACTGTCAAACCTCTATTTTATCGACTCTCTATATTGTAGACATAGTATTTATTGAGGGTTTCAAAAAATTAAAAATTACTAATTAGAGCTAAAATTCATTTATACTAACTCAATCCTTTGGGAATAAACGTGTTTTTCTAGAGTAGAGAATAAAAAAGAATTTTATTTTTTTATTTTTCTAAAAAGATCAATTTTGGCATTGGTTTCGTGGAGAAGGTGGTCGCCGTACCCGTCGTTCTATTCGCCTCTTTGTCAGTAGTTTTAGAGGAAGTCTTAAACGTCGACAAAAGGCTTCACGTAATCGTCAAAATCGTAGAAGAGTTGGAACAGCAGATTCTGCACTTTTAGAAGAAAGTAGTTTTGGACATTCTGCTTTGAGTAATTACAATAGTTTTCAGGTAAAAAATATTTAAATTATAAGGATTGATAAGAGAAACCTCCTCCATCCCTAAAAATTTAAATTTCATTGAAGGAAATTTAAAAATGACAATTAGAGAAATTCTCCTTATTTTAAGGCTTGTAATCGTTAAATCTATTAATTCTTTAAAATTTCAGAATTTATTTAGGTAAATATATATTCTAAAGTAACCTCAAAAAGGTCATTTTTAAGAATTTAAAAATAAAAAGATACTCAAAACCAAGAATTTTCAGATATTTTAAAAGAAAGGAATTCAATATTCTATTTTTAAGTGCTCATATAAGCTAGAGTTTATATTCAACTTCGAATGTCTATAACCCAAGAAATAATTTCTTAATGTTTTTTTTTAAATTTTTAGACATTAAATGAACGTATAACAAACAACAATAGCCGTCAAAGCAATCAAAATCGTTTAATATTTTCTAGACAAATGTCTGAACAACAAAAAGAAATTAAAAACAATTCAAAACCCAATTCACCCCTTTCATTACGACGAACACAATTTTCATTGCCTTCAATTGTAATTCATCAAGAAACGCCAACTGGAAGTAGAGGAAGTGTAAATAGTTGAGAAAATATTGAAGTTTTGTGATTATTTTAGTAAAAGAAAAAATCAATTTTAAATTGTTCCGAAAAAATTCTCAAAATTTAAACTTTAAATTCTTAAATAATTTCTTTTCGTAAAAAATAGTCAAAAAGACCACAGGGAATTCTGTGTAAACCTTTCTTGATTTTTAGAGTAAAAAAGATTCAAAAATTCTAAATGAGTTTTTTGTTTGACAAAAATCTCATGATTTATTAAAATTAAAAAATCCTTTATTAAAAATCTTTCGATTATTTGGGATTTATTTTATCATTTTTTACATAAAATATAATAATTGTCAACAAGAAAAATATAGGAAAAAAATACATATTTTAAAAAAGGAGAAATTTTACGAGAAAAATAAATAAAATATATACAAAGGCATAAAATAGGCATAAATATATTGCATAAAATACGACAAAAAATCATTTTTAAATAATTATTATTCTGTTTTTTAATTTCTTTTAAGTTCTTTTAACTCATCTTTTCCATCAATTTTGAATTCCTATAAATTAAAAAAATTATAATTAGGTAAATAAACATATAAATTAATTAACTCACTTCTTCGAAGGCATTTTTCGCCTTTTTGTTCAACAACGCATTATAATATTTTATTGCCTTCGGTTTGTTTTTTGTTTTTGCGTAACAACTAAATTATTTAAAAAATTAGAGATTTTGTAAATTTTTAAGAAGAGAAATAGACACTTTTTGTTAAAAATATTCCTTTCAAATAAAAATAAATATTCCCCCAACTGAATGCTTTTTCTAAGAATTTTTAAAGCTTTTGATCAAAAATAAAATTTTACAAAAAGTGCCCATCTCTTCTCAAAAATTATAAAATGTATTTACTTTGCCAAGTAATAGAACTTCTCAATTGAAGTCTTCTTACACTGAAATTTTTAGAAATATTAAATGTTTTTATTTAATTTAGATATAACCTTTTTAAAAATTGAAATTGCCTTCTCAAAAGAAGCCTCATTAATCAAAGGCTTTGTATCAGGAAATAAAGTTTTAGCAGTCATCTTTTGTAAAGTTGTTAATTCAGACGTATGGAAAAAAAGAATTCCTCTAATCAGATAAATATCATCGTCTTCCTTTTTTATCTTCTCCATTTTAATTAAATTTCTCTAAAAATGAATTTTAAGTTTAATTTTAAAATTGAATATTACGTAAATCTCAACTGCCCTGTCTCTATTTTGAAAAACATTGCAGCTTTCGCTGATCATTATTCCAAGTAAATAGCATCTTAACGATAAAAATAATTATTTTAATAAATTTATGGTTTAGTTGGGTGAATAATAATTTTTATTTTTTCTAACTTACTTTATAACCAGGCCTTCGAAAGATTCAAAATTGCTCAAAGATTTATTTATCCAATTTTCACAATTCTTTAATTTATTAATTCTGTCTATATCATTTTGAGATTTGGCTTGTAGAAGATAACAACGGGCCAAGCAAAGTTGAATCCTTGCATTTCTTCTGGAATTAACGTTTTCAACTTCAACAAGTCTTCGACGAACTATTTCTGGGTCTTCACCATTTTCTAATGCTGCATTTGCTTCTTGTAACTAAAAATAAAATGGAAAGATTTATTTTAAAGATAAACAAACGAGGTTTTCAACGTCTGCCATAGCACAACCACAAGACACAATAATTTAATAAACAAAAAAGGATGTATCTAAATGGAAATGAAATTAATAATAATAGAAGAATTGGAAATAATTCAGTAAATTAATAAAGTTTTTATATTAAACTTTTCTAATTACGCTCAGTTTAAATTGAAACATTTAAGTAAATTTTGAATTAAAATATCGAAATCGGCACATTATTTTAATATTAATTTTATTCAAATTATAATTAAATCGGAAATTAAATTTTCTCCAAAACTAATCGCCGATTACCAATATACTAAAAATATTATTTAAATTAATTACCAAACAGATATAACAAGATATGATAAATGAAGGTAATAACCAAAGTTGTAAAAATAATACCAAACCCAATTTCTAAATAATGATAACTTTTTAGTTAAAATTATTTTAAAAATTAAGAATAAATTTAAATTAATTTACTTGTTCAATTAAAGCAATGTTCAATTTTAGAATAAGTAAATAAATGTAAAATAGAAATTAAAATAACTGAAATAAAATTAAGGAAAATTAATAATATTTTTTAACATTAATTTTTTAAATTATTCTATTAATTTATTTCATTTTTTTGTTTTCCTTTCTTATACCCCACCTTTCCATCCTATTGGACTTGCGAAATTTTATTCTGATATTCTTAAATATTTTTCTGATTAATTTAAATTTCTTATTTATTGAATCCCAACAGCTCATGATCTTTTTATTCGATTTAACTTTTTTTATTAATATCGGAATTATTAAATAATAAAGAAGCCTTTAATGGTAATAAACGGTGAGTTGAACTTTTTTCTCAGAAAGTTATCGAAAAGAAAAAGCAAACGAAAATTAAATGAGAAATTAAAGTTTTATTTAAATAAATAAAAAATATTTTATTGAAGATATTTAGAAGTTATGTATAATTTAAATATTTTTAAGAAATGTAGCTTCTCTTCATAAATTATGAAAATAATTTATTAATTCTTTAATTTTTTACATTTCTGTTTTTCATATTGAAGTACTATTTTCATTTCCTATTTGTTCTTTTTTTAATTTTATAAATCCATTCTTAGCGGATTTTGGGATAATAAATTTCATATTTGATCTTCCTTGCCATCATGATTATTCCTTGATTAATCTAATTTTTATATTTTATTTCTTTAAATTTAAGTATAACAATGAAGGAATTATTCTTCTGCCCAATTAAAATTGGGCTCCCAAATGCTGCTAGATTGTGCTGCTAGATATGTTGGAGAGTTAATGTTTGATGGTTCTATTGTCTCAATTTTATTTTTAATAATGGCAAAATCTAGAATCAGAAGGAAATGTATCGATGAACTGCTCCATAAAAAATGGCAAAAATCAGAATTAAAATAAAAATTATCGATACTCTAATAGTCCTGCTCGATAAAAAATGGCAAAAATCAGAATTAAAATAAAAATTATCGATACTCTAATAGTCCTGCTCGATAAAAAATGGCAAAAATCAGAATTAAAATAAAGGTTATCGATACTCTAATAGTCCTGCTCGATAAAAAATGGCAAAAATCAGAATTAAAATAAAAATTATCGATACTCTAATAGTCCTGCTCGATAAAAAATGGCAAAAATCAGAATTAAAATAAAGGTTATCGATACTCTAATAGTCCTGCTCGATAAAAAATGGCAAAAATCAGAATTAAAATAAAAATTATCG
>ABLG01001044.1:0-34396 GCA_000172435.1 Meloidogyne hapla | reverse complement strand
ATATTTTATTACCAAAATCATTAATACCGACATAAATTTATTTAAAAATTTTTATTCTGTAGTTTAATTTTTTTCTCTTTAGTTTAAAAAAAATAAATTTAATAAAAAATATTCTAGCCCATCTTTATCCATGCAATTAGGAAAAGAAAAATTACAAACGTACGGAAAATACAAAAAAAACAAAATATAAAATCATCAAAATGATGAGAACCTGGATAAGGGGGATGAAAATAGAGAGAGAAAAAAAGGAGAGAGAGAAATCTGAGGATCATCATAAGCTGACTTTGTCTGTGTTTATGTGCGAGTCTTTACAATTTAATTGTGCAGTGTGCTTTTTTTGCTTACTATTATTTAATAAAGTACAAATTACTAATTTTTTACAATTTGTTGTTGATGTTGTTGTTCCACCTGTCTCCTCCTCATTTTTCTTTTCTGCCGCCTCAGCAGCAGAGGCTGCTGCAGCCGCTTTCCTAAAATGAGTCTGTAGCCGTCGAATACGATTACGTTCATGGTGCTGTAGACGTTTGGCTAATACCCTGAAAAAATTTAAATTTAAAAATAAGCTTTATATTTTTTTCGAATTAAATTGTAAAAAAATGACTGAATAATAAGGAAATGCAAAATTTAAAAAATAAATAAGAAAGATGTAGAATTGTTTGTATAGAAAAGATAAAATAAAATTGAAAAAAAATTATGGTATCCAGTTAAAGAAAATTACTGAAAATAATCTCTCGCCGTGTTTTGATATTTCACTTTTTCAAAATAAAATCCCTTTAAAATAAACTAATTCTAAAAAAGGTCTTAATAAAGAAATTTTTCAAAATTTAAAGAAAATTTGAAGAAATAATAAGAATAATAACCTTCGTTCCTCGGTGACTGTCTGAATTTGCTGGTGCAATCGCGTAAGTTCGTCTGCCAAAGCACCATTCTTCTATAAATAAAAATTTAGCAAATAAGTTTATTAAAAAGTTACTTTAAATTTATAAATTAATTCAAAATTATTTTATTTTTAATTTAATCAAAAATTAAATATTTTCTAGACAAACATAAACAAGCGCTTTTGTTGTCCTTTGAAGATGGTAGAGTTTGATAGCATATTTGTGGCATTTCAACTCTCTAGAGTGTCGCGTGAGTAGTTGTGCACGACTAAGTTGTGCCCGAGCTGGCTGTGGCATTGGCGGCAACATCTGTGATGAAGAACATCCAGCAATATTCATTGGTCCTGTTGGAGTTGGAGGACAAACAAATGGTGATGGAGAAGCAGCCGGAAACATTCTCATTTGTTGAGGAGGAGGTTGTTGCGATGGATATGCATCAGCCATATAAGGTGGAGGAGGAGGCGATAATACAATAGGTTGTTGTTGAAACGAATGATGCTGCATCTGCTGTTGTTGCAAAATTCGTGGGTTGTTGATGTACAATAGGCGAATGCGGCATTATTTGTTGTTGTTGCTTTAAATGAGTTTGTGGAGGTTGCTGTTGAGAAAAATAAATGCTATGATTTGGAGGAACATTTGAGGGGTGAATGCCAATGTTCGCATTATGCTGTTGTTGTTTCACGGAAGAGAACTAAAAATGTAAAGAAAATTACAACCAGAAAAAAATTGAAGAGGCTAATAAAAATTTTTAAGTCAAGAATTAAAACTCGTAAATAATTTAGATGAAAATACATATTAAATTTATACCATCGGTGAAGGAGGTGGATGCATATGTTGTTGTATTGGAAGTGGGGCCGTAGGCCGTTCTATAGGCATTGTTGTTGATTCTATATGATGATAATGTTGTTGATGTGAAAGTAATTGCTGCTGGGGTGGAGTTGGTGTGGGTTGAGTTTGGAGGTAATGTAGAGGTAGTTGTTGTGGTTGTTGGTGAGTTTGATTATGAAACTGAATTTGCTGCTGCAGTTGTTTATGGTAAATAGGAGTAGATTGAAGTTGTTGTTGTCCTGGCAATGACGTTTGGTGCGCAGCAAATGCTTGCTGATTAAGATTTGGGCCTCCAACATGAGTTTGTGGCTGAAGACCCTACACTCTGTATTTGATGCTGCAGGTGAGGTCCTCCACCCAAAATTTGTGGCGGTGAAGATTGAAGGTGTTGTTGTTGAGGAGTATTTGGATGAAACCGATGCAATATTTGTGGAGATGGAACAGCAGAAGCTTCACCAGAATTTACAGATTGTATTGGAGCACTCATCGGAGAGTATTGTTGATGGTGATTTTGACGCATTTGTTGTTGTTGACTGCAAGGTGAAGCAGACGGCATTGACAACAATGACGCAACATTGCTGTTTCCACCACTGTTTTCTATTTTCTTTTGTAGAATAAATTGATGCTGTGACGGTTGTGGGCTAGCTTGTGCAGACATTGCCGTTGAATATGACTGTTGTTGTGACACCCAAAGAGGTGAAGGAGGTGGATAAGAATTGCTGCTATTGAAACCCGCACTCATAGGCCCACCGCCATTATCAAGCAATGGTTTCTGATGCTGAAATATTTTTGAATTAAAATATAAAAACAAAAAAACCTGATAAGTCGCCCGATGTTTTTGTTGAATTTTTTGCATGTTTTGAACTGTTAGTGGACCACCACCAGGGGTTGGCGGCATCATTGAAGCAGCAGGAGAAGAGGCTATTGTGGCAGCTGGAGACGGTGTAGCAGCAGCAGAGGATGATAACATCATCTCAGCAGAAACAACCCCTGAACGTTAACATTTTTGAATGAAAAAATTTTTAATAAAATAACCTCCAGGTCCAGCGACATTACTACCACAAAAATCCAATCCTGTTGAAGAAAATGGAGTAGAAGGTAATGAATGATGTTGAGTTGGATGTTGATTAGGTTGATAGTGATTAGGAATTATCATTTCATTTTGTTGAGACCGAGGTGGAGGTAACATAGAGCCAATACCTACATAATGCTGTTGTTGATGAGGAGAACTTTGTGGCTGCTGAATTAAATTTTCTATTAATTTAATAAGATTAAAAAAACCTGTTGAGGTGATTCACAAGACCCAATTGATAAAGAAACACCAGCGGCAGGACTCGGTTGCATGTGAACAACCTGAATCTTAGTTCCCGTCAAAGGAAAGTCCCCATGAGTTTGGGGAGGATTTTGAACATGAATTCTACATTGCTGTTGTTGTTGTGCCTAAAATATGTAAAGGTATTTGAATAGAATGTAAAAATAGTTTTTATTTACAATTTGAATTCTTTTGAATTATAATAATAAAAAACCTCCTGAACGTGATAATATTGAGAAGCCGAAAGAGGTCCAATTCTTTTACTTCTCTCCACAAGCGCTCCCAATGACGCATTAGAAGGTGAATCTGGAAAACCTAAATAAATCTTAATAAAATTAACTGTCGGAATTTGCAAACCTGACAACAACTGACTAATCTTTTGGCTGCTCTGAGTTGAGTTCAAAGCAGAAGAGCTACCACCACAATTCTTTCGACGTTTGGATGAAGCAGATGGTTGAATTATGTTTTGTGGCGTTGAAAGTTGTTCAGAAAAGGACGAAGGACCGGGATGAACACTCAATGAGTTGGTGAAGAGTGAAGAGGGAGAAGAATTTGATGAGGAGCCTAATGATGTTGCGGCAGAGAATTTTTCAAATTCTTCAAGACTTCCCCCACCAGATGCTACCGAACTGTAAAGAAAAAATTGTGAATCAATATATGAAAAACTAGAAAATTAAACATTAAAAAAACTAAAAATTTACGCGATTGTGCTAGCCAAAGCTTCCGAACTTGAGGCATTGCCAGGAGATAACGCTGAAACTTTGCGTTGAGCTTGGCCTCCTCTACTCCTATTTGGAGTTTTTTTCTGCGGTGATTTCTCCTTAACCACAACTGGCAATTGCTGGCGACCAGGTGAATTATTCGCACTAATTGAGGATGAAGATGCTGCCAAATTTTGGGGCGGAAATGATTTGTTACTGGCTGGCGAATAGTATGCCATTTACGAGTATTTGTAAAATTCCTCGTTTTGAAGAGGCAGGAATTGGGAATGTTGGCACTAGCGCTCAACAATTCCAGCGAATAAGAAAATGATGCTTCTCCGCATATATAAAAACTAAATATGTAAGAAAAGAACAAAATATAAAAGTAGATAAATAAAAATTGAAAATATAGAAAGAATTGATGCAAGAAGCTACAAAATATAAAACAAGTAAAAAATATAAAACAAGTAATTTAAAAAACTAATAGTTAATTAACAAAATGAATAAAATGTTGGCAAAAATTCTGTAAATTTGACTACACGAACCTGAAAAGCATAACGGAACGAGAAATGGCTCCGATCTTTAATGTTACCGTTTTGAAGCACTATTAAAATAGTTTATTTTTGCCAGACATTTCATTGCCAGTCATTATTTAATTTTAAACAAATTAAATAATATTTACAAAAATCCATAAAGTAGAATCAGTTTTAAATATAATTCCAGATATCAGTTAAGGATGACAAAAACAGCTGCACAAAATGGCCAAAAATTAATTAAAAGTAAATGGCTAATTAAGTCCCGCGTTAAACTGGAAATAACAAATTAAGATTTACTCGAGAAAATAACACAGAAAATAAAGAGAAAGTAGAGAATTGAAGTAAAAACAAGAAGAACATTCTAAACGGCGCCAATTCAAAATTAATCCACGGGATACGAAAGGAAACAAACAAAAACGCAAATACTAACAAAAGAAGTCATTTTCAGAACTTTTCTTATTTTTAGTGACTACAATTTTGCCTTTCTAAAGGAAATAAAGACAGTACAATACAGTAAATAGATTAAAATAAAAAATAAACTAAATTATCTTTATTTTTCTTTCTTTGACTCATTCAAAATCTCATCATCACATTTTGTATTTTCTGAGATCTCTTGTTGTAATTCTTGTTGATGTGTTTGACCATTTTCAACAGCAAGAGTTTTATTATCTTCACCAGAAGTTCCAAATTCATTAATTCTTTTAGGATCTACTCGATAAATCCAACGTTGATAAATATAAATCTTTAAAATATTTTTATTTAAATTATTGAAAAAAAATACCAAGAAAATAATATCATCTCGAAAGCAACCCAATCGATATAAAATTGGCATTTTAATTACAAATGCAAAAAGATCATCCTAAAATAAAATAAACTAAAAAATATTAAAAAAAACAAACAATAAAAGTATTAATAAATTTATATGTAAGCATTCGCCATGGAAGATGCGCCACTGATTTAAGCTTGTAATTAATAAAGAGTTGGGGAGTCATCTAAATAATTATTTTAATAATTCTAAAAATATTTTTATTTTACCATAATAAATCCAAAAGTCAACAAAAATCCATAAAGCATTCCTCTATTTAAATTAAAAAAATATTTAAAAAACTCTGAAAGAACAAAAACTCACAAAATCCAACTGTACCAACCCTTCTGTTCGTCATATACTAATGAATAAATTGCATATCCACCAAGTAAGGGGAATAAAGCCCAAGAAAGATATTTAAATGCCATCTGAATTTTAAAAATAATATTTTAGTAAAAATGTCTCTTTAACGAACTTGATCATATTCTTTAGTAGCTGATTCTACATAAGAGCCTTTATCACTAAATTGCACTCTGGGAAAGAATCCAAAAATTGGTTGGTCATAATTAATCTATGGCAAAAAATTTAAATAAAAAAATATTTTTAAAAATACTTTAACATCCAAACATTTTGGAATTTTCCAAATTTCAATAAGTAAACCAAAACCAATAGACATTCTAATAACCCAACTACTATCATTATCACAAACATAAAGAAAAACAATCTAAATTAAATTTAAAATAAATTAATTTTCATTTAAATTTACCAAAGACTGGAAAATATTGAAAAGTACAGAACGGACAGAAAGACCTTCAAGACTTTTTCGAGAACGCCAAAATTGGATATCATTTTTAAATGCAAGCATTTCAAGGACAGTATGCAAAATAGAGACAATTATAGTAATTGCTAATAAAATTGGACTTGTCTCGATTAATGCTTGTTTTATAGCATCTTGGTCAGAATCACTTTCTTCAAAAATCTCTCCACCCAACATTTTTGACCATTTATTTCGCATCTAATAAGTATATATTGAATTAAAAAATAAAATTTATTTAAAAAACCTGTTGTGATGCATACAATTGCCATTTAAAAAGTGAAAGAGGAGAAAATGTTATTGTTAAATTTAATTGTTCAACAGTTTCATTTAATGGTTGATATTCATTACCCAAATTCCAATAAGTGTTGAAGAAAATAATTGGATAGTAACGATTACTTTTTGTGTCAAATTTGACGGCTTCATCGAGTGGAGATGGAACTTGACCTTAAATAAATAATTTTTATTATCGTGAAAATTAAAAAGACACCTTTAGACCAAGCAGTAAAATCAGTTACTAAATTAACTGTAATATTTGGATGCCAATAATTTAACATTTCCCATTTAACTCCCTCATCTGCCTTTTGTTGCTCTTCAACATTTTGTTCGGTTTTTCCAGTTAAAAGATTTGTAGTTTTTCGATAATATTTCTTTTTGTATTTATTTAATTGAGTATTTGAATAAACAACCTAAACAAATAAATAAAATTATTTAAAAAAAATAATTCTTGCCTCTTTTCCAACATAATTGGAATCTCCAGAAAAATGTGAAAGTCCATCCTTTACAAGAAAAACATGTAAATAAATAGATCCATTCTTTTTCAAAACATCAGGAGTCGGAAATGAAAGAGATTTAATATGAGAACCATCAGACTGTGGACCAGACTCCCAATCACCATAAAAAAGGTTCCGTTCTTCCCAAATAAGCGAAGATTTAGCCTTTTCATCATCAAATAAAGGAAAAAGGTTTGCCTATAAGTAGTTTAAAGTTTAATTTTTAATCATTAAAAACCTGTGAAGAAAGATACATAAAATAATTAAATCGTTGATTTGGTGAAAATAAATTGAATGAAGGAGGAAATTGTTTATTTGAAACAGCACTTTCATTAGATTCATTTTTTGAACCGAAAAAATTGCGAATAAGCGAAGAGATTACCCAAAACATTATAAGACGAGTAAACATTGATTTGAGAAAAGGCCAAAGTTGAAATTGCTTAAAATTTAACAAAATTAAATTTTTGAAAAGAATTTTAGACAATTTTTAACATTTATTAAAATGTAAAAATTAGAAATTAAGAACCCAAATTAAAAATATAAATAAACATTTTAACCTGCTGATCCTGGACTGCTGCCGCATCTGGTACAACTGGAGTGACAGCGCCATTTTGTTGGAGCTGATTTCCTGATGACATTAATTCCCAAAAAGTAAAAGAGAAAGTTTAAAAGAGAAAAAAATGGTAAATGCTAAAAATGAAAAATAATTTTGAATAAATAATAAATTCATATAAAATATTTCTTAAAGATGATGACTTAAAAATAAAAATAAAGTTGATGCTTAAAAATTGGTTTTTTAGTCTACGTTTCTTATGTACATTTTGAAATTTACCATTTTGATGAATTTCTTTTCATTTAACGAGGCAAATTTTTTGTTTCACCAAAAATTCAATTCACATACTAAAATAAAAATTTAAAAATTAATTGTAAATTTTATTTTCTAATAATATTTTTTTATAATTTATTTCCTACTTTATAAATTACGTGATGAATTTTTCAGCAACTGGAAGTATGTCTTTTAGATATATTGAATTCTTTTAATTTTAAAATTTTTAGAAATAAAAAAGTTGGAAATTAAAATGCCTGATTTGACTCCGCCACCAAGTATGGCTGATAATTTAGACGACAAATTTGTTATGAAGTTTGGTTTTTAAAATTATTTTTTAAAAGTTATTATTTAAAGAACCGATAATGGATCTGAGGTTGTTGTTTCTGCTAATGAACTCGAAAAGATAATTGAATTAGGCAGAGGTGCTTATGGTGTTGTAGAGGAAATGCGGCATCGTCCAACTGATCTTATATTTGCTGTTAAGGTTTTTAAAACATTTATTTAATTTTATATTTAATTTATTTAATAGAGAATTCATTCCTCAATAAATGATGAAAGCCAAAAGAGAATGTTTGTCGAATTAGATGCTTGTATGAAAAGTGGATGTTGTAAACAAGTGAGTTTATTTTTAATTTTAGCATTTTTGAAATTAAGTTGACGATTTAACTATTTCAAAAATTCTTTTTCTGCTTCATAATATTTTCCTGTTGCGGATAATTTTTACGGACTTTTGCCATCCTACTTTAAAATTTTATTTTTGAGATGGTTCGTTTCTTTGGTGCAATGTACAGAGAAGGAGATGTTTGGATTTGTATGGAAGTAATGGATATATCTTTAGATAAATTCTATCGTCTTTGTGTTGATATGGGTCGAAAACTGCCAGAACCTTTTATTGCAAGAGTTGCTTATTCTGTATGTTTATTTAGATGTTTATTTATTTTAAATTTATTTAGAATTTTTTTGAATTATTAAAAAAATTTTGAATAATGTTTAATAAAAAACTAGTTTTTTTTAATTTTCTTTAGGTAGTCGCAGGTTTAAATTTTATGAAGGAACAAATGAATTTAATTCATAGAGGTTTATTTTTAAAAAATTTTTGCTAAAAGATTTTTTTATTTCTAGACGTAAAACCTTCAAATATTTTATTACAAAGAAATGGTGAGGTTAAAATATGTGATTTTGGTATTTCTGGTCATTTAACTAATTCTGTTGCAAAAACAATTAATGCTGGTTGTAAACCATATATGTATTTATTTTTTACGTTATTTTTAATTTTATTTAAATTTTTAGGCCTCCAGAACGTATTGAAGGAGAATCAAAAGAAGCCTATGGAGTACAGGCTGACGTTTGGAGTTTGGGAATAACTTTGGTTTTATTTTTTTAATTTTTCTAAATTAATATTATTTAAAAAAGGTTGAAATTGCAAGTGGTCAACATCCATATGGAAAATGGAAAACACCATTTGAGCAACTCAAACAAGTTATTCAAGAACAAGCTCCATCAGTTGATCGGTCGCTTGGTTATTCTGATGATTTTCACGATTTTATTGCACTTTGGTTAATTTATAAATAATTAATTAATTGTTAATATTTATTTTTCTAGTTTAACAAAAGACTTTCAAAAAAGACCAAAACACAAGGAATTATTAGGACATCCTTTTTTGAAAAATGTAAATAATGAAAAAGATGATTTTGATGCTGCTGAATTTATTAGTTCAATACTTGAGTAAGTTTTGGAAATTTAAAATAAAATTTAAGGATTTAAAATTCTTCAAAAAAATTAATTTAAAAATTTCAGTGTTTCGCAAATGAAAAGACAACAAATTTTAACAGCTTTAAGTATTGATCAAACATAACATTTTAATAACTTTTTTTTTTAAATAATTATTTTCTCATTTCTCATCTTTCACCTTTTTTATGGTTGGGTAAATAAAACATTTTTTTTTCAACTTTTTCTTTTTTAATATTTTCTTTTTAATTGTTTCTACATTTATATGTTAAATTTTATTTTTGTAAAAAAGCATATTTATTGTAATTTTTTATTAATTTTTATTTTAAATTTAAATTTCAGTTCTTTTTGCAAAAATTTTATTTTAAATTTAAATAAATTCTTTATTCTTTTCTTTTTTAATTTTCTTCTTTTTTTATTTAATCTTTTTTTTAATTGCTTTTTATTTCGTCATTTTTGTGCCCGAGAACATAAAATTATTTTTTAATAACTTAAATATTTAACCAAATTTTTGTCTTTTGTCTCAAAAAATTCTTTTTCTTTTTTATTAACTAAATAATTTTTAATCAGTCATTTTCATATTATGAGATAAGGCCAATATAAACA
This sequence comes from Meloidogyne hapla, assembly GCA_000172435.1. Lineage (NCBI taxonomy): Eukaryota > Metazoa > Nematoda > Chromadorea > Rhabditida > Meloidogynidae > Meloidogyne > Meloidogyne hapla. Next base: position 24,586 of record ABLG01001044.1, on the reverse strand, counting down.
TAACATATTTATGAATTACATATTTTGTTGTTTGTGTGTATATTAAAAATGATTCGATTCTACTTTGATAAAAATTATTAATTGAAAATAAATAAATACATATATTTTTCTTTAAATTTATTTTTTTAAAAGGCTTCTTTTATGTAAAAAATTATTAAAAAAATTTATTTTTAATTTTTTAAAATAAAATTTTAAAATTTCGAATACTACATTTGGCACTTTTACATTATTTAATTTCGAAATTCTTTATAGAATTTTAAATCTTTCTGATTTTTAAAAAAAAAATATAAAATATTTTTTCTATTCTCAAATTATTCGTAATTTGTGTTTATTTAAATTTTATAATTTAATTAATTAATTGTAAATATTTAAATTTATATTTCTTTTTCTTTATGAAGTAAACATTCCCATTAAAGTTTTTATTATAAAATTAGTTATTTATATATTATTTAAAAACAGATAAATGTAAAGATAAATAATATTAATTTAACTTTTATTTATCAAAAGATAAACAAATTTAATTTAAAAAATATTAAAAATGCTTGGTGTTATACTTTTATCACCTCAAAATGAGATTATTCATGCCTTTGGAAATGCTCAATTTAAATTACATTTCTTTAACGTTCCTCAAGGAAAACAAAGTGCCAAACCAAGTAGTAGTAGCGGCATTTCTTCACCTACTTCTTGTTGTCATTATTCTTCTGCTTCTTCAGTTACAACAACTTTTATAACAACAAATGAGAAAAAACAGGAAAATAATTTTCAAAATAATAATGAATCAGAAATTTTGGAAGAAGAAGAGAATGAAAATAATAAAATGGTAATTTAATTATTTTAAGTTTTTTCTTCAAGTATTTTAAAATCTACATCTTTTAATAATAAATTATATCAATAACACATAATTTTAAAAATTTTTTAGAACTTTATTAACAATCACCAACAAGAACAATTATTTTTTGACACTAATGGAGAGAATCTTTTACTTTGCCAACTTTTACCATTAGTTGCAATCTGTCGTGCTAACGAAAACCAAAATAAACAAAAATTATTAAAGAAAATTCAATTTATTCAATCATCTTCTACTTCAGTTAATGATTGTAATCTTCAAGTTCACATTGCTCATTTAGAATTTTCTTATATGTTAATAATGATATTTAATGATCAAAAGTATTAAATATAATTATTTAAAATATTTAAAAAAACAATTTTCAGTTTAATATTAGAATCCCCAGAACGTCTTTTTGCCTCTCTTCTTCGTTGCATTAATTTTCATTATGGTCCTCAACAATTTCCTCTTTTATCAATGAATACTTCATTTGTGAGACAATTAAGAAAACGTTGTGAATTTAGAATAAATAAATTATTAAATGAAAATATAGAAGAAAATAATATTTTTAATAAAAACTTTTCTCTTTCTTCTGATAAAAAAGAAATTAATTCAGAATTAATTCCAGCACTTAAAGAATTAACTAAAAATGTTGCTCAGAAATTTGGTAGTGGAGATGTTTGGTTAATTAATTCTGATTTTTTATTTATTTTATTTTTAGTTGTATACTTATTTGTTCTGATCGTTATATTGCCTCATCTTCAATATCAAATAATAATTTAATTAATAATAATGAATTTGGTACAATTATTAAATTTATTCGACAACCATTACCTAAAGAAGAAGATGATGAAAATGATGAAATAAATATTTCAACAAATTTATTAAAATATCAATCTGAACATTCTTTTATTTTAATAAATCAAAAACAATTTCTTTTTAATATTTTTAATATTTCTTTAAATGAAAAAATTGAATTAATTTTATTAATACCTTCAGGTAATTATCTTTAAAATTACTTTTAATTTATTTTTTTTTTAGATAATTTATTTATTATTTATAATATAACAGAATGTTTACAAATATTAGAAAATATTAGTGATAATTATTTAAATATTAATTTATTTAATTTATTAATTGAATGTAAACAACATTTAGAAAATATTAAAATAAATTTAAATAAAATATCAAATAAATTACCAAATGGTTATTTTTATTATTTAAGTAGTCCATTATTAACTAAAGAATATATTCAGGTAATTTTAATTAATTTTTAAATATATTTTATTTTTTAAAGAAATTATGGAATCGTTTTAGAATATCATTAGAAAAGGTTAATTAATTAATTTATTTATTTTTAAATTTTTGAAATTTTCCATTTAAAATAAATAATCTCTCAAAAATTATTTTCTCTCATTTTTTATTTCTTTCACTTTAACATGTGAAGATTTAAATTTATGAAATTATTTAAAAGAAATTTTTTTAATTAAAATTTAAAGAATATTTTTTTAAATATTTTTTAAATTTAATTTTTAAAGTTTATTTCATCAATTAAAAAACAAAATAAAAATTTTTTTTCAAATTCTTCTTCATCATCTTCTTCAAGTACTATTTCTGTTGTTAGTAGTAATTATTCACAAAATACTTTTTATTCAAAAACATCATCAAATGAAGAAGAAGAAGAAAAAGAGAAAATTATTATTTCAAAAAATTTAAATTTATTAACAGGAAATTTAAATAAAATTAAGGTAATCTTTAAATCAAAATTAAATTTTTTTTTGAGATTTTTTAAAGAATTATGAAACATATTTCCATTCAAATAATAAGAAAAACTATTTATTTTTAACTTTTATTCACTCAAAAATAATATTTATTTTTTTTCGATTCCAAAAACTTTCACGGTTTGACACAAAAAAAAGAAATTTAGCTTTTTTATTTGTCTAGAAGGTGTTTTTATTAGAATTTTAAAATTTTAATTCTTTTTAAAAAATTTTCTAGAGATTATTACTTTCATTATTAAATGAATTATTAACTTGGAATTCATCGCAATCAACAAATAAATTATTACCTTTTTTAAATAATATTTTACGTCATTCAATAAATATTAAATTAATTAAAATAATTTCTTCTTTTAATTATAAAATTGAAAAAATAATTTTAAATAATTTATTAAAAATAAATCCATCAAATTTTGGTTTAGATATGTTAGGATATAAATTTGAACAAATATATGGAGGACTTCCTTTCTTTTTTTATTATATTGAAGGTAATTTTTTAATTATTTAAAATGGGAATTATTTGAGTAAATTTCTAAAAAAATTTTTTTTTAAATTTATTCTTAAAAAAATAATTTTATTTCTTTCTTAAAATAAAAAAATTAACTATTTTCTTTTTTTTTAAAAAAAAGAAAAATATTCTCAATTATTTTCTCAATTAAATGAAGAATTATCTATAACAATTGATGAAGAAAATTTAAAAAATAATTTTATAGAAGAAGAAACAATGACTTTAATTAAAACAAATGATAAATTAATTGTTTTACAGGTAATTTTAATTAAAAAATAATTATTTTATTTAAAGTTTTTAATTCAATATAATAAAACAAAAACAACAAAATTAAAACAAAAAATATTTAAAACAACATTAAAATTACTTTTTGGAAATAATAATAATTTATTAGAAAATAATTTACAATTTAATTTTATTTGTTTATTTCCTTCACAAATTAATATTATTTTAGCTGTAAAACAAGCACAAATATTAATTAATATATTACAACAACAAATAATTGAATAAAAATTAATTTTACATATTTTTTTATAATTTTAATATTTAAATAAAATTTTAAGTTATTTAAATTTATGAAATTATTAACTAAAAAAATATTATTTTTGTTTTCTGCAATATTCTTTTAATAAATTTTTTATAATAAAACGAAATCAAGTAACATACCGTAAATCCTCTAATATAATGACAGTCTCTAATAGAATGGCAGTCTCTTTTAGAATGGCACCAAATTTCTTCAGAGCTTGAAGAAAACATGCTTTTTGCACGTTTCACAACAGGTACAAGTTCCAAAAAAATACATTGAAAAATAGAATGGCATGTCATTATAATAGAGGATTTACGGTAGTACGTATTTTCTGAATTGAGTTGAGTTGGGAAAAATTTTTCTTTTGTCAAAACAATTTACAATACAATAATTTATATCTACATAAAATTATTTAACAACAAAATATTTACATATATATTTTACAACAATAATTAACAACAAAGAATATATCAACAATCTTTTTATATATATTTATTCTTTTCATTCTTCTTTTCATTAGTTAGGATCACCCAAATAGGCAGAATCACCAGGCTTGACTAAAAAATAAAAATTTATTAAATTTTTTATAAAATTATTATTTTTTACTTTTCATCGTTTTTGGCTCCTCTTTTTCAATTCGAACTCCTTTTGAGGTAAATCCTGTCTTAAACACATCCTTTTTGTCAGCATATTGCAATGTATCATATTCAGGATTATCATCAATATCTTCTTCCATTGGGAATTTCTTTCCTTCTTCTGCTTCTTTGATCAAGCCTTTAAAAAATAAAAATTAATTTTCAAAAAATAAATAAATATTTTTTTCTCTCACTTTTTTGCTGTTCCGTTAAAGCTGTCAAAACGGCCGAAACTTTCTTTTCCCCTTCTTCCCCTCCTTGGTCACCAACAATTTTAGGAAGTTTTGTTGCTTGTTGAGTTGTTTGAGTTGTTGGAGTTGTCGTCTCTACTAAACCAGGAGTGAATGCTGTTGCTTTTGATTTTAAAGTACTGGGCATTTTATCATTTTCGGTTGAAAATGGACGTTCTGTAGAGATGGCAGTTGCTGAAAAAAATAAAGATTAAAAATTAAATTATATTTTCTTACTTTCTTCGCTATTGGTCTTCTTGTCCTTCTCGCCGCCCCCTTTTGCTTTGACCGATTCAACAGCTTTGTTGGAAGTTGGCATCTTTTGGGCCTTGCCGTTAGAAGTAGCATCTTTATTTTTGGTTTCTGCTGATTTTTGTTTTTCTTCTTGTTTTGGCATAGCTTCTTCTCTTCTCTTGGCCGATTTCTTACCTTTCTTCTAAAAATAAATGAGAAATTTAAAAATTTTAACAAAAATATTTATTTATTTCCTTACCTTTTTGCAGCATTGAAGAGCAAACACAACAGCAAACACAATGAAGAAGTAGAAGAATGACAAAACCCTCAGTGCTGATGACATTGTTGTTGGTAGAAGTTTAATGATGTGGAAAAGATGTTGGAGTTGAATAAGGTTTTGGAGAAAATATGTTTTTATAGAATTATTTTATAGAATTTTAAAATAAAGAATATTTAAGTTTTCAAAAAAATAAAATTTTGCATTTATTCCAACAACAAACATCGTCGCAACAACTCAAGCTCAATTCTCTCTGCTGATCTATCTCTCATTTCTCAATGCTTTGGGTGTTGACGACAATAGCTGTTACGTTCTTCTGGTCCATCATAAATGTTTGGTTGCTTGTTGCTCAATGTTGTTGTTGTAAAAAGGTGAAAATTCAACCAAATATTTTAAATTTCTTTCTTATATTTATTTTATAGAAAAAGAAAAGGAGACGTGCAATAGTAACGGTGAGTCAAGAGATGTTGGTGGAACAACAACAACAGGTAGTAGAAGAACCACAGCAACAACAACAAGATCCTGTTGTCAAAGCAAAAACGAAATCAAAAGCTGCAAAAGTATCTACAGCTATTAAAGTAAACAAGTCAAAGGAGGAAGACAAAAAGAAGGCTCAAAAACGGGGTAAATTATTTTCTAAATATTTTTAAAAATAATTTTTATTTCTTTTAAAGAAAAACCATCGTCATCCAATGAAAAGAAAAAAACTTCTTCATCCCCTCCAAACAATAAAACAAAAACAAAACCATCTGGTGGAATTGTTGGACCGCAAAGTAGCAGTGAGGAATTGTTGACATTACAGAAAGGGAAAAAGGTTTCAGCTGTTCTTGCTGCTGCAGCAGAATCTGAAAAAAGTGGGGGGAAACTTTAAATTAAAAAAAAAATAATTCTTTTTTTTTGTAGGAGAGGAAAGTAGTCTTAAATCGACTAGAGACGATGTTGATGATAATCCAGACTATGACACATTGGATTTTGTTGAAAAGTTGGATGTATTCAAGAAAGTCGATGGAAAGAAAAAGAAAAATAAAGGTACTAAATTTAATAATTTATTAAATATTTTAATTTATTTTTTAAGGCAAGGACTGATAAACTTAACATTTGCGAATTTGGATGAAGAATGAATGGAATGGATGGTTGATGATTTTCTGAATTTTGAGGGGTGATATATATGGAAGAAATAAAATTTATAAATATATTTTTGTTATCTAAATATTATCTGTATATTATTTATAAATAAATATCTCTTTATATCAGATTTTTATCAATAAATACATAAATATATGGGTAAATTATAGTGAGTAAATAATTTAAAAAAATACAATTTTAAACAAAATATGGACATATTTGGTCAAAATTCGGACCTATTTTGGCCTTTTTCGGATTTTTTTTGAAAATATTTTAGCCTTTTTAACGACCTATTTAGGTTCCTATTTCTCGTTTTTTCGGACCTAAAAAAACCTGCTCTAATAAATATTGAACATTTTTGTAAATAATACTTGGCGTAATGTTTAATTGTGATGAAAGATCGGATAAGGACGATTCAGTATCGCCGTTTCAGTATCCGCCGTTTCAGTATAGCCGATTTTGATCTATAACTTTTTTGATTTTAGACCGATCCGGATAATTCTTATATCATTCGAAAGGTCTCTGAATGGGGATTCTTTTTCTTAATTGGATCGACTTGATCCGATCATTTTTGAAAAAGATACATGCAATAAATGATGTTACAGGCAGAAAAAGTCAGTTATTCGGTTATAACTTTTTGTAGAATGTTCGGATCAAGTCGATCCAATTAAGAAAAAGAATCCTCAACTCGAGACCTTTCGAATGATAAAAGAATTATTCGGATCGGTTGAAAATCAACAGAGTTATGGGCGTATACTGAAACGGCGGATACTGAAACGGCGATACTGAACCGGCGATACTGAAACGGCGATACTGAATCGTCCCCTACCCCGGAGCACCACGTTTGGGCGCGCACAGTTGGGCGCGACACGTTTGGGCGCCGGTAATTCGGCGCAACACAATTGGGCGCGATAAGCTGTAACCTCTTCTACATGATCTCCGCGGAAAAAAGTTTTTGCCGCTGCGGAGGAAGCCGGGCATGTCGAGCGGAACGACGGCCGCCGCGAGCGAAGCGAGCACGGCCGCCAGCGAAGCACGGCCATCGTGTAGCGAAGACCATGCCCGGCCTACCCTCCGTAGCAGCACAAAAACAGTTTTTCCAGCGAAGTTTCAACTGATCATAACCTTGTATTGTCAGATCAACTTACCCCATACATAATTCGACTCAGTTTTCGAAGCTCTTTTGAATGACATCATTTTTTGCGAAATCGGTCGTATCGCGCCCAAATTGCGTTGCGCCGAATTACCGGCGCCCAAACAGTGGTGTACCGCCCCTACCCATGAAGACGGATAAGGACGTTTCAGTCCCGCCGGTTCAGTCCCTGGGCCCTTTTCCGGCCCATAACTTTTTTAATTTTTATCCAATCTGAGTGATTCATATATCAATCTAAAGCTCTGGATGTAAGGATCATTTTTCCCGAACAGGGTTGATCTGATCAGATCATATTTGAAAAGTTACAGACGTTTAAATATCGAAAATCACGATTGTCCGGACTTATTAGCTCATAACTTTTTAAATATTGATCGGATCTGATCAGTTCCTTTGGGATAAAGAATCAACACATCCAGGGCTTTCGAATGATATAATATTTGTTCGAAATAGTTCGGGCCCAAAGAAGTTATGGCCCGAAAAAGGGCCTTGGGACTGAGGGACTGAATCGTCCCCTACCCCATGAAAGATCCAATAATCAGATTTTTTGTTGCCCACAGGATTTTATTTTCTTTGTTGATACATATTTATCATATTTAGATAGGAAATTCTTCTCAAAAGGGTCTATTCAAATGCTTGAAAATCTTATTTATATAGTTAAAAAATGAACCATTTTAATCGTAGTGTTGATAATCAACAACAAATGCAGCCTCAAAACCACCAACAAGCTTATTTCCTTAATCTTCAACAGCAGCAACAAAGAAATCAAGCTATGCAGCTTCAACATCAACAAATCCAAGGCTCTCATAACATGTCATCATTGGTATTTTTTAAATTTTTGCTGTTAATATTCCATTGATTTGGGAGCAATAAATCTTATTGTTAAATTCTAACTTTTTATCAAACTTTGACAAAATTATTTTTGTGTTAAAACTTCTTTGTTTTCAGCAGCACAATTTTATGACTCCCACTCAGCAGCATCATCAACAAATTCAACAACAAATTCGATCTCCAACACCCCCACATCAGGGAATGTTACAGCATAGACAACAAGGTATAAACTAGTTTTATCTAAATTATAGATATGTTTATTATGATCGAAAAACATTACATTCGTACACGAATTATCCTTCTCAATTTTTCAGCTTTTCAACAACATGGAATGGTCCACGGAATGCATGGAATTCAACAACAACAAAACTCTCCTCAGCCCCATTTTCAATCTCAACAATCTCCCCGTCCAATCATTAGGCCAATTAATGTTAATTCACCACAACAACATCAACAATCAGTTTCCGTCTCACAACAACAATTACAACAGCACCATTACATGCAATTTGCTCGTCCTACTGAGTTTGATTTTTTTAAATTTAGATTTATCAAAATTTTCTTTCAGAGTATCACCTATGGTTACCCAATCACAATTTATGCAACAATCCACACCTCAATATGCTGTTGGTAATAATATAGGTGTTGTTCAAGGACAGAATTTAAGACAAATGCTTATACCTCAACAAAGTTCGGCTTCACCTGTTTTTCGTCATAATGTTGTTATACAACGTGAACAGCCTAAAGCTTGTGGTAATACAGTTCGTTTCCCTTCACAACCTGCCACTCCGATATCGTCAGCAGACAAATTATCTCCTCAACAAGAACTTCGTAAATTTTTATAGAAAGTAGTTTAATTATAGAACGAAATGATTAGAAGAATAATTTTAATTTATTTATTAGTGACGAACCGACGCTTTTTTCTTACTTTCTTTTACCAGATGTTCTCCAACAAAATTATTCTGGTGCTCATATCCAACATCATCCTCCGTATTCTATTGGTAATGAACAACAACAACGCTTTCTTCAACACCAACAGCAAATGCCTTCTCGTACTTCAGTTGTTCATTCTCACCATCAATCACATAATCAAATACAGCCTAATTTATCAGCAAATATGGGAGTTGGTGTTCCTAATCATGTTTGTCTTTAAATTTTTTTTTCGAAATTGGTCAAATTAGGCGAATCCTGTTTCTGCCGTATCTTCTAGTGGTCAGTTAATGACTGGCAATGGTGTCGGTAGTATACCAGCAAAAGTCCCAGTTTTTGTAACTTCCCATAGCCAACAGCAACAAGTTTATTTTGCAATTCAGCAACAACAAAAACCATCGTCAGTTAATGTTGCAGATAATAATGATTTTGCATCACCATTTATGAATGTACAGGTATTTTTTGCTTAACTTTTCTATTTTTAATTGTTTTTAAAAAACAGAGAAATGGGACACCAACAACAGCTATTATGCTTAACGAGGATGGGTTAAGCAGTAATGGGCGTGCTTCTACTATTAATCAAACTCTAGAGCAACATTTAAATGGCTCGAATGCAGGAGGAAATTTTGTATTTCTACACCCCAAAGCAGATTATTTAGTGGGGCAACATGGAGTCAATAGTGGAGAGCCATCTCCATCAAACAATGTTGAACATTTACAGGTTTTTTTTATTATTTTTAAAAATAATTGTTTAATTTGGGTTTATTAGGGTTGGGAATATGATTTATTAACTGTTACTCTTGTTTTTCGATTATTCCGGTTTTTAGATCTCTATTCTTGAGGGAATTTTTAAGTAGTAAATTTTGTGACTATAAAATATTTTTTTTATTTTTTAGTCAGAATCGCCAGGAAATACGGCAGCTTTTGAAGGAAGTTCTTCTAGTAATGTTATTCCATCCTTTTCTGCTAACAAAAAGAAAACAAACTCAAAACAATCAATATCCAAAACTTGTCAACAAAAGAATATTAACAATTTAGGAAATTCTTTAAGCAATAATTCAACTACTAACGTTGCTACAGCTAAACAATTGGAAAGCAATTTAAATAATGATTTAATAAAAGCAAGCATTTCCAGCCATTCAACAATTAAATTATTAGATCGTGAAGCTCTTGATACATTTGTAAAAACTGTAGATCCAAATGAAGTATTGGAAGATGAAGTATATTTTTAAAATTGTTATAATTTTATTTTAATATTTTAAGGTTTCCGATGCTTTACAACTTGTTTTGGAAGATTTTGTTGATGAAATAATTCGAAATTCTGTTGATGTATATTTTTTTAAGAATTTTAACTTAAAAAATATTTTTAGTTATGCAAACATCGAAGTTCAACAAAACTTGAAGCTCGAGATGTACATTTTGTATTAGCAAATCAAATGAAATTAGCTATAGATACAGAATCTAGTGGAATTTCTTCTTTTGGAAGTAATAACAATAATTCTGGAACAACAGTAAGTGGAGGTACTTCAACATTCTTTCAACAATCACCAGCCTCTAAACGTGCACCATTGATAGCTCATCAACAAAGAATGGCTTTGATAAATAAAACAATTAAAAAGCTTTGAAAAATATTTTTAGGTTTTATTTATAGATTATTTTTAAATTTATATTCAACTTTTTACTTTTAAGAGATTCAATTTTTCAGTCCAAATAGAAAATCCTATATCTTCTCAATTTTGTTAACCAAATCCTCGCCTTATCTTTTAGTCATACATTTACCAAATATATATCTTTGTGCCTCTACTTGTATATTTTAGGTACAAATCCCGATAATTGGAAGAGTTCTTTCATCTATTCTAGAAGTCATTTAAATACAAGTCTTGACCCTGATAGAAAAAATATTTTTCACCTATTTTCCGGAATTCTCCACTGTAACTTTTTGCTCTAAAGATTCATTATGGGTCTAGACTTTTATTTACATGCAAATCCGCTTTTGTTAATATTGCTTATTTTGGGCTCTTTAATTCATGCTTGTTTTTTTATTTTTAAATCTAATCCTTTGAAATCTTATCCCGCAATTAAATTCCCCTCTGTGATATTCTACTCCACTTTTGATAGTCCAATAATCTTTAAATGTTTTATCCGAAAATTTTTTTTGTGATTTGAATTAAAATCAGAAGTGAAAATCAATTTATTATGAAAAGTTAAATTTCTATTTTATTGATTTCTATTTAATTGTAAGTCTTTTTTAATAGTGAAAAATTAAATATGTATAAACCCGTTCCTGAACAATTCTGATTTATTTTATACATGCTAAATACTTTTTCATACATACAGAATAAATTCGTGTGACAATTTTAGTTTTGTGGAGGATTTACTTTTTATAAGATTATGTTAGGATTGAAGCAGTGCTTCGATTGGCATTTTATTTTTTTATTTACGCCAAAATTGTCTGAATTTATAAGAAGGTTAGAGAATAATAGTGCGAAATATTACTAACTAGTTATCTAAAGAAAAAAATGTAATTTCTTGTTTGTCACTCGTCTAGCTTTAGTTATCGACTGTTGTTACGCGAATTTTTGCCCAACACTCAACAATTCCACTAACATCTCCAGAGCCAGCCACTCGTCGGGGGTTCTTTGTGCCAGCCTCTCTTTCAATTTTTTTCTTTTCTCATTCATAAGGTAGTGCAGGGAGCTTTGTTAGTTTGATTGTCACCGCGTTCCGGAAGTTAATTTTCCTCGCACATGTTTTAGTAACGTTGACACTGGTTTTCATTGAACAAATTTTTACTAATAATTTTCTCTAAATTTTATTTTAATTTCATTATTTCAGGTATAAATAATATGGATAAATAACATTGGAATAAAACCCAAAATTAGCACACTTGTATCGAACTTGTTTGTGTATCGTATGAAGAACTGCCGTGAATGAAATTAATCCGTAAGGCGCCCCGAAGTAGCAACCATGCCAAACGGACTGGAAAAAAGTGAGCGTTTCGTAACGAATTTTTTTGATTTTTTTCGATAGATTTTATACATTTTTTTTTGTTTTATAACTTTCATTTGTTCAGGCCTCTTCCCGGTCTTTCCCCTCTCTCAATCGATGCTTTCCACCCTAATATGATGATGACTGGTGGTGGAACAAAAATTTCAACTGGTGCAAGCTCGCATCACCATCACCAAGGTGGTGCTTTAGGAAGTAGTTTTAAACCGTCAAATTTCGCGCCGCTCATGAATGGAACTTCTGCAGCGATGATGAAACCTATGCCAGTACAACAAATGTTACCACCGTCAAATGCGACGGTGCTGAGTCATCAAAGCACAAAGCAATCAAACCATAAATCAAGACAAAGCACTGAAGGAGAATATCAGGTTATTTTCAGCTTATCTTATTGTTTATTTTACATATTTTTAGTTAATCAAAAATGAAGTACTTTCTTCTTCATATGGAAATCAATACGAAGTCCTTGAATTTCTAGGTAAGGGCACATTTGGCCAAGTAGTGAAAGCATGGAAGAAAGGCACAAATGAAATTGTTGCCATAAAAATCCTTAAAAAGCACCCAAGCTATGCACGTCAGGGCCAAATTGAAGTTTCAATTCTTTCTCGTCTGAGCAATGAAAATGCTGAAGAATTCAATTTTGTCCGTGCCTATGAATGCTTTCAGCACAAAAATCACACTTGTTTGGTTTTTGAAATGCTTGAGCAAAACCTTTACGATTTTCTTAAACAAAATAAATTTACTCCACTTCCACTTTCAAGTATTCGGCCTATTGTGCAACAAGTGCTTACTGCTTTGTTGAAACTTAAACAGCTTGAGCTTATACACGCTGATTTGAAGCCAGGTTTTATAAATATTCTAATATTTAAAATTCATATTAAAAATAACAAAGCCATTAATTCTAAAATCGGTTATTTTTGACTTTTAAGAAAATATTATGCTTGTTGATCCTTCGAATCAACCTTTTCGCGTCAAAGTTATAGATTTTGGCTCTGCGTCCCACAGAAGCAAAGCCGTTACAAATACATATTTGCAATCACGTTATTACCGGTATTTATTTAAAAATCAGTTTTTAAATTATTCAAAATTAACTTCTTTAATTCATAATTTAAGTGCACCCGAAATTATTCTTGGTCTTGCCTTCCGTGAGGCCATTGACATGTGGTCTTTAGGCTGTGTAATTGCCGAGCTCTTTCTCGGCTGGCCTCTTTATCCTGGATCTTCAGAATATGATCAAATGCGTTTTATTGTTCAAACACAAGGATTGCCTCCAGCACAAATGCTTGCTGATGCTGCTAAAACTCATCGTTTCTTTAAAATTGTGAGCATTTTTAATTGGATTACATTTTTTATTTAATCACTGGCTTAAAGATAAAAGACATGGCTTCTTATTGGCGACTTAAAACTGTTGACGAATTCGAAATGGAAGCGAGTACAAAGAGTAAGGAGACACGTCGTTATATTTTTAATTGTCTCGATGATATTGCTCAGGTTTTTAAAATAAAATTAGTTTTCATTTTTGATTTTTAAAGGTACACTTACCTCGTGATTTGGACGAAATTGATTCAATGGTCGAGCGTTGCGATCGTCAAGAATTTGTTGATATTCTTAAGCTTATGTTGAGTATGGATCAGGAACGACGCTTGACACCTCAAGGAGGATTGCAACATAAATTTATAAAAATGACTCATTTAATTGAATGGGGGCGAACAAAATATTATCAAGTTTTTAATATGTATTTTTGAATTATTTTATTATTTTATTTAAAGGTTGCTGCTCAACGTATGGAAGTGTGTTATCGCAATCCAACTGTTCGAGCTTCCTCTTCAAATTATTCATTACGATCTACGAATAATGGAAATGGTCCAATTACTTCAATTGCTGGTTCAATTTCTGTAGCCACACAATCTCAAAATCTGATCGCTGCTCCTTTACTAGCTGCGGCAAATGCACTTTCGAATGGAGGTGTTGGGCCATCACACAATTCTCAACATCGTTCAGCTGTAAATGGAGCTTCAATTGGCCAGACTAATGCACAGATAGGAGCGAATGGAGGTGGTGGTATTCAGCAAACTGGAGCAAATCCCTTGACACTTCCTTCAGAATTCTCCAATTTATTCCATCATTACCAAGCATTAACAAATGGACAACTTCCAACTAATCAAGCTGTTGCTGCAGCAGCTGCTGCTCCTTACATTTGTCAGCCTTTGATGACTACCGTTCTTCCGTATAGTTAGTTTTTAGCCATACAACTTTGGTATTAATTTCTACTTTAATTTATAGCTCGTCAATCTCAACAATTTAATTCCTTAACAAATTTTGCTGCTGCCAATACAGCTGCACAACCACAAGCAGCTTTGATTTCTCAATTTGTTCCTATCTCTTCGTTCGTTGATCCACTATTAGCCGCGGCGGCTGCAGCTGCTTCTAATGGCGGAGGTATTTAACTATTTTTAATTTTTTTACTCAAAATTTTATCGCAACTTTCGTGTTTTAGTTAATGGGACCAATGGGACAGGAGTGAACGTTTCCGCTGCAGCCCAACATCACCATCTTCACCAGTCATCATCAACCATTGGCGGAACTCAAAATGTTGTTTCTGCTGCCCAACTGCCTAATTGGGGCTGTTCATCTTCTAGTACACAAAATCCTTCCGCATTTGCTGTCGCTGCTAATAATCCCCTCTTTCCTTGGGCAATAGCTGCAGCTGCACAGCAGGCAGCTCTCATGCCTCCACCTGCTCCTCAACTTAATGCGAACGGAGGCAATGATTTGTTTCTTTCCCAAAACGCCGCTGCAGCGGCTTCACATGCTAGACAATTGGCTGCAACTGCTGCATTTCTTCAACAATTTCCACATCTTTTTCAAGCTGCTTCGGCGAACACTTTTCCACAACAGCAACAGGCTGTAGCGCATCAACAAAATGCTGCAGCAGCAGCTGCCGCGGCAAAGAACTACTCACATCAATTGCAAATATTGGCTCAGGTTCAGCAACAACAACAGGTTCTTTTGAATTTTAAATTTTTAAAAATTTATTTGGCCTTAGGAGGAGTGGGCTGCTCAAGTTTTAAATGGAATCCACCCAAATTCATCTGCTATGCCTGGCCAACAGCCTCATCAACTCCATCAACAATCCGCAGCCTATACTAAATTGAAGAATGATTCACTTCAGCAATTAATGCAAACATCAGTGAATGATCATTATATTGAAAGGTTTTTAATTATTTTTTACACTATATTTTTTCATTTATTTTTAGACAAGACAATGTTCATCAGCAACATGAACAAGCACTTAAAAATTCTGTCAACCATTCTAACATTATGAATTCTTCATTCTCTTCCAACAATGGAGCTTTAGATTCAAGCTGTACTTCTTCTACATTGCCAACAAGCGCAGCTTCTTCATCTGCTAGAAAAGCTTCAAATGCCAGATGTGCGATTGTTCGTCCTCAGCCACATGCACAACCAGCACAAATGGTTCAGCAACAACAATTTAATCAAAATCAACGACAACATCAGCAACAGGTTATTTTAAATTAACGGAAACTAAAAATCCATTTAAATAGGTTGCTAATGCAACAGCTGCATTTATCATCCAACAGCAACAAGCTGCTGAACATCTTCTCAATTCTGGCAATTCTAATGGTGGAAATCCTTTCTTTTCTATTGTTGATGCTTCAGGAGCAACATCTAATATTGATCAAACAATTGGGAACAATAATAATGGTTATGGACCGTTTATCACTGCAAATCGATCAAATGGGGCAACAACAGCTTTAAATGCAACAAATCCAGCAATGTTGGCGCATATGCTTGATTTGACGTAAATAATTTATATTATTTTAATAATAGGGTTATTTATCTTTTGGAAAAAGCCAAAAGTAAATTTTTATAGTTAACCTTTAAGGTTATGCTTGTTCTTTTTGCCCATTTTTGTAATTTATATGTTATTTCATTCAAAAATATATTATTCTATTTTATATTTCAGGAATGCTTCGCTTGGCGGTTATTCCACTACCAATTCATATCTTTGAATAAAGAAATATGATTAATTATGAAAAAGTTAAATTTGACGAGCAATGTATTCAATTATTGCAATCAATTGTCCAGTCATTAATTCGGCCAAAAAAATTGGTAATTTTAAATCATTGCCCCAATGGAGGCTTTTAAAAATGAAACTTTGATTAAAAATTATTTTTTGTTCACCCCATCAATCATCATCATTCTTCCAATTAAAATATCATTGATACCAAATATTTTCTATATTTGCAAGTATTGCATTTATCTTTTCCTCAAGTTTTTGTTTTGGGTCTATCTTCATCAATTTTTTTGGTTAAGAGCAAATAAATTTTGATTTTCGAATTTTCTGTTTATAAATTTGTTTTAAAATTTAAAAGAAAAATCAAAATTTTGTTTAGCTCTTTCCTTTCACTCTTAATTTTATTTGTTTTTTCTTTACATTCTAATTGATGAAACGGGCAGCGAATGATTTTATTTGGTATTTAATAAAAATAAAATTATTAAATAATAAAATAACATTTAAAATCATTCGTTGAAAAGTTAATTTTTTTCGCCAGTTTCGACCGATTAAAATGCGATATTAATTGTACTACAAAAAATCAATCCTTTACTACCAAAATATTTAAATCAACTTATTAGTGTGTAATTTTATTTTCGTTTTATATATTAAATTTGATCCTTTCATTTAAAATTTTGATTGTCATTAAATGTGAATAGAATTAAAAATTATAAAATTATTTCTTTTATTTGGGTCTTTTTAATATTTTCATTTTATTTATGTAATTTTAAAAACATTTTTGGCTTTGATCTAAAAAGGATTTTTAAATTTTAGTGGTCAATGTTTGATTTATTTATCAGATTGAAGCCTACAATTTTCTCTATTCCATTAAAATTAATTTGAAATTAAAATGCCAAAAAGAATTTCCGTGTGAAACAAAATTTTTGCTCTTCCGGCCTTCCGCTCATAAATTAATTAATATTTAGTTAATTCTTCCATTAATCGGATCTCTTTTATACTATACAACAGGTACATAAAAAACTTATTTCAAATACAAATTAATACAAAAGAGAGGTTCGATTATATTAATTATCTTTTTCTATTTTCTAAATTTATGGACATGCCTGTTTTTGATTAACAATTTCTTTGACAAAAATATTTGGTATTTTGGTTGGTAATTGGTAAATTGGTAAAATTTGGTAAAAGCTTTCTTAAAGAGAGCAGAAGAAAAACTTGGATGTCCTTTAATTACACTTCTTTTAGGTATATATTGTCTGAATATGTTTTATAAACAAAATATTCATTATATACCCCTTTTAATAGTATTTTTCGATTGTAATTTAAACTTTTGTATAAAAGTAGTTAAAAAATAAATTTTTTTTTCTTAAAAGAATATAATAATTTTATTAATATTTTTATTTTAATTAAAAAAAATATTTTTTACCTAGATTCTTTTTATTTAATTTAAATGTCTTTTAAAATAGCGATTATTGGAGAAGGTGTTATAGGAATAAGTACAGCTTTAGCTATTCGTCAAGCATTACCTAAAGTTAATGTATTAATTTAAATAATTTTTATATTAAAAATTAAATATTTTAAAGATTAAAATATTTTCTGATCGTTCATTTGAAGACACAACAAGTTTTGGACCTGCTGGAATTTTTCGTTTTGGTGGAAAAGGTGAAGAACGTTATAGTCCATGGGCAAAGAAAACTTTTGATTTTTGGGCAAAATTAGAAAGAGAAGAATCACCATTAAATACTGGTGGTATTTTTAAGAATTTTTCTACAAAAATAAATTTTTTTTATTTTTTTGTTCATCTTGTGAGTGGACATATTCAATCAGAAAATAAAGAGTCACTTGAACTTATTGTAAATTATTAATTTAATCAATTAAAAAATAAATTTTATTTTTAAAGGAAAAAGCAATAGGTAATATTGTTTATAATTTTCGTTGGTTAAATGAACGTGAACTTTCTTTGATTTTTGCAAAACCAGCAAATTGAGTTTTTTTTATTTTCTAATTATAATTAAATATTTATAAAAAATAAATAGAGAAATTTTTTGTTAATATTTTTTTATTTTTTTTAGGTTTGGTATTCATTATACAGCATATGCTTCTGAAGGCCGTCGTTTCGTTTCATATTTAAAAAACCAACTTGGTAATTCTGTGGAATTTAAAAATCAAAAAATTGAATCTTTTGAAGAAGTTTTTTTAATTTTTAAATTATTTTATTTTTTAAAGCTTGAAAATCAAGATATTTCTTTAATTGTAAATTGTGCTGGTTTAGGAGGTGGAAAATTAGCTGGGGATGATGAAAATGTTTTTCCAAATCGTGGAGTTGGAATTATTGTGAAAGCTCCTGGACAATCACATTTTTGTTATCAAGATGCTGATACTTTTTGTATTCCACTGTAATTAATAAATAAATAAAAGAATTTTATTTATTTTTTAGTGTTGGTGATGACCGTATTTTGTTAGGAACTTTACGTCAAGACAATCGTTGGGATAGAGAAATTAGTAAAGAAGATATAAATGATATTTGGAATCGAATAATTGAATTAAAACCTTCACTTAAAAATTCTGAAGTTTTAAGTGAATGGTGTGGGTTAAGACCAGACCGTAAAGGAGGTGTTAGATTGGAATATAAATTATTAGAAAATAATAAAACAAATAAAACAATTCATGTAAATATTTTATTTAATTAAATAATTAAATTAAAAAGATAATTCATAATTATGGACATGGTGCTAAAGGATTTTTATTGAGTTGGGGATGTGCACAAGAAGTATTACAATTAATGAAGAATAATGGAATTTGTTAATTAATAAAGATTTTAATAAATTTGATTTGTGATAAAATTTAGTTAAAAGAAATTTAAAAAATAAATAAACCTTTTTATTTGATTTGATAATTCTTTTTTAGATAATCAACAGATTTAAAGCCGATGAAATTATTTTTGTAATATTTTTTATTTCAAACTCGATTAAACTTAATAATTCTTTTTTTTGTTTTACTAACTAAAAAGTTCTAACTTTTGTTTTACTTTTTTTAGTAAAAAAAATTTTAATTATCATTTTTTAGATAAAATATCAATAAAGACTTCGATAACTTTATAAATATTATTCGAATTCATTGCTGATTGTTTCTTTAAATTTCTAATTCAATAGCAATTTTCCAGTGGGGAAAGAATTAGTAATTACATTTATGAGAAAACATTTCTTTTCATTTAAAATAAATCTGTTTAAAGCTAAAACTCTTTAAAATCCTTGAAATGATTTCTTTGGACTTTTAAACTGTTAAAAGAGAGAACTTTTAAAAAGAAATTAATTTTTAAAATTGTTTTGATTTTAGCGGAATTTTTAGATATTTCCTTCTAAAGTATTGCTTTTTAATTCTTAAAAGCTCGGCCAATTTAGAAAAGGATCCCAAAGATCCAAAGCTTTTTGTAAATTATTTTTGCAATCCTCGTAATTTATTTTTATAATTTTTTATATAAAATTTATTTTATCAAAAAAATATTGAAAAAATTTGTGATGATCTTTTCTGTTTTTATTTTGTTAAAAATTTTTGCTGAGGTTAGTAAAGATAGTATTTCTTTTTTTTTATTAAATAAGAAGAGAATGTTTTGACAAAGATTTTTATTTAATTTTTATATTTAATTATTATTTATTTAAGGATAATTTCAAATTTACCATTGAAAACAATGAATTTATTCACGTTGAATTAATTAAGTTAATTTTTAAATAAATTTAAAATTAATTTTTAAATTTTGAGGTCATTGCAACCAACTTGCCCCAATTTTGGATAAAATTAGCGAAAAGATTTTTTTAAATCTAAAAATTGATTATTAAAAATTATTTTTAAATTTTTAAGTATCAAGACCGTGATTATATTGTTATTGCAAAGATGAATGCCACCGCTAATGAAGTTGAAGATGTTAAACTTTATAATAGTAATATATATTCCTTAACCTTTGGAACAAAAATTTAATTTTTAAAACTTTACCAAAATATTTTTATAATAAATTCCTCGTTCCTTGTGTTAAAGAATGTGATGGAATTTCTGACATTGAAAAGGAATAGAAAAAAAGATGAAGAAGGGGCAAAACGAGGGCCACACTGATTGTGAGATTTTATTTTGTTTTTATGTAAAAATTGGTAAAAATAAAAGTGAGAGTTTTTTTTCCTTTCTTTTTTATTTACAAACATTTTTGTAGTTGTTTTTGCTTTTTTATTATTTTAGTTTTTCTCCAAAGAAAATTCAAAAAAAAACTTAATTTTAGTGATTTTAAAATTTAAAGAAATATGATTTTTTGAAGAAAAAAATAAAAAATTTTTATTTAAAAATTAGAAAAATTAAAATCTTTAAAATCATCAAAATATAACTAACTATCCATTTATTTATTTAAATGTTCTTTTGTATTGTTTACTTTTTGGGTTTTTTTAAAAGTTTAAATCCCCTCGGATTCGAGAGTTGGAAATGTTAAACATTTTTTTGTTAAAACTTCAAAAAATCTTTTAAAATTTATTAAATTTATTCTAATGTAAAAGTTGCCGTTTAATACTGTAATTTAAAACTTATTTTGGGTATATTGATTGATATTTTATTTGTTTAGACAAAGAAAGGTTCAGAGGCCTTTAAATTAATATTTTAAAGATTTAATTATCATTCCTTTATATAATTAATTAATTTACTTTTTGATAATTCTTAAATTTATTTTCTTTTTGCATTCAAGAATATTTACAGAAAAATTCAATTATTAATTTTTTTGATTAATTATTTGGTCTCTATGAAATTTGTGTTAGACCATTTACTAATTTATAGGGTGTCAAATAATTAAAAAGAAAGGGGAAGTTTAATTATTATTTTGTTTGATACAGTAGAGAAAATTATCTTTTTTGTATTTTCGTATTATTTACCGGAAAGGGCGGGGTTAAATATCAAATTTTTAATTCTCCACGCCCAATTTCGTAATGGTTGAGGAATTTAAAAGCAAATAAAAAAAATCTTGTCAATGAAAATATGCCGGTCATTGAGGCGGATTAATTCAATACACGTTACATTTTTTAAATATTTATTTATTTTCATCAAAAGTCCACAGTATACAAAATGGAATTTTTTCTTAGTCATTTTGTTTCTAAAAAGTTTAATAAAAATTTCTGATTCTTTAAAACTTTTGGTTATCTGTTAGAGAATGTCTCTCTTCATTTTTAGTTCTCTCTAATCCTTTTGCAGACATTTAATTTTTTGTGAGAGAAACAATAATTATTTTAAAATATTATTTTTAAATAAATTAATTAAGATATTTTAAAACAAAAAATGTTTACAAAAACATTAAATATGAAAAATATTCTTCGTTCTTCTCTAAACGGGAAAAACAACAACTTTTCTTCTTTATTTTCATTAATTTTTATTTTATTTTTAATTATTTCTTTTGATAATTTAGCAAATAATTATTTTGTTAAATCAGAACCAATTAAAAGTGAAGACAGAACAGAACAAAATTTATTTGGAAAATTATTAAATAACTTTAGTAAAAGAAGAAGAAAAAATCATGTACTGTACGAATTCAAGTTGTAAGTTTTTTTAAAAAAAAGGAACCTTTAAAATAAAATATCACTGATTTATTTAACAAATTATTTAAAAACTAAAAAAATTTTCTTTTATTATTTTCAATTAAAATATTTTTGGAAATTTCAAGACTAGACAAAATAATTAAAAGACAATCATTAAAAAAATAAAATTAAAAGGTTCTATAAAAAATATTCACTAAAAAACAAATAAATAAAATTTATTTATTTATTTTGTTTTATTAAAAAATTATTTTCGTCCATAAATGTTGGGGGTTAAAAATATTTATTTTTTAATTTTTAATATTTATTTAATCTTTTTTGACATAAATTGTTTTAGCAAATTAAAAGTCTAAAAAGATTTATTTTTTTTGCTAAATACAAATTTATATTTATTTATTTATTTACTTCCTTTTTATTTAATAAATTTTATTTATTTATATTTAAAAATTAAAATAAAAAATAATTTTTATATTTCGGAGATATTTAAATAAAAAACAATTTTGGGGGAAATAAATAACCGATTATTTATTAAAAATCTAAAAAAAATATTAAAATCTGCCTTTTATTTTCTCTAAAAAAATTCCAGAATTATTTTCTTTATTTATTTTTTAGTCTTTAAAAATTAAAAAAAAAATATTTTTTTTAAATTAATTTAAGTAATTGAAATTAAAACCTTTTTAAATTATTTTTAATTTTCTCTTTTTCTTTTTTATTTAACAAATATTTGTTTTGATATTTAAAAAAAGAATTTTAATTTTTTGATTCTTTAAAAAGAAAATTCTTTCCAATGTTTACATTTTTATCATTTTTTTAAATTTAATTAAATACTACCACAATTTATTTACATAAAAAAAGAATTAATAGATTATTTCACATTCTTTTCTGAGACGAAAAACAAAATAAAAAATATGGAGATTTTTGAGAAAACATTTAAATTTAATCCAGAAAATATGTTGTTTAGGACTTTAAAATTCTTTAAAATTTTTTATTTAAAAAATAAACATTTCTAAAAATCAGAAAAATATTTCAACTAAATTTTATAAAAAATTAATTAATTTAATTAATTTAACAATTTTGTAGAAAAAATACACGTGAAAAAAATAAGGAAATTAAAAAAAAATTTCTTTTTTAAATACACAAATTTATTTAATAAAAAAAGAAATTAATCGGATATTTTAAAGAAAGAAAAAAATATTTTTAAATAAAATGTTGCGATATTTATTTAAATCTTCTTTCTTTTTACTTTTTAAATGGTTCAAAGTCATCTTTTTTATTAAATTAAAAAAATTAGAAAAAATAAGATTAAAATATTTTTTATATTTTTTTAAAAATCTTTTTATAATTATTTTCTTCGTTTTTTAAATATTTTTTTTTGTTTCTTGCCCTTTTTACTATTTTTTCTAAATTTAAATACAAAAAATTATTTATCAGTCTAGACTTTTTAATTTATTTTTATATATTTAATAAATTATTTTGATGACGAAAAATTGCAAATATTTATTGAGACTGCATTTTTTTAAAATTAAAAAAAAATAAATTAAGATTTATATTAATTTAAATAAAATTATTTTATTTATTAAAAAATAATTAAATCATTAGACTGTAGAATAACAATAAAATAATAATAAAATAATATAAATAATATTAAACGTAAAAATTAATTTTTTTTAAATTTATAATGATAAAAGGAAAAAATAAATAATATAAACAAAAATATGTATTTAAAAAATATTTAGAAAATTTTAAAAAATATTAAAAAAATAAACAAATAAATAAAGAAATAAAAGGGTTTTTAAAAAGAAAAAAGATGAAATTTTTTTTAATTGAAGGAAATTTAAAAAATTTGATTGAAATTTAAATGAAAAATAATTAAATAATAAAAATAAATTTATAGGTTAAGAAAATAACTGGAAAATGTGTTCAACTTCATGGAGGTATAACTGGTTGTCAAACAGATAAATATTTGGATGTTAAAAATGAGGAATGTGAATTTGCCTAAAATATAATAAAAAGAAGCCAAAGAAAATTAAAAGAAAAATGATCTCTCTCTTTTATCTATCATTAGTAGAATCTCAAAAAAATAATTTATGTTTATGATCGAAATTCCTACTAACCTTAAATTTCTAAAAAAAAATTAGTACCGTTTCTTTTTTAATTTGAATAAAGATTGTTTGTTACGGTAGCCCAGTTGAGTCTGAGTCTTTTTCTTTCCATAACTTTTCGGGTTCAACCATTTCGAATAAATCTGATATCAATAGAAAGCTATGATATTATTGGATTTATTGGATTTTTTTTCTAGATCGATCTGATCGGACCGATCTGAAAAATTATAGACGGAAGAATATTTATGAAAAATCACGGTTGTTCGAACGTTTAATTTTTTAGAGAATGATCGGATCCAATCAGTCCATTTGCTATAAGAATTAGCACATCCAGAGCTTTCGATTGATATAAAATCTATCTGAAATAGTTCAAATCCAAAAAGGTTGTATAATGTAAAATTTCTCAGCTCTGTTTATTGGTGGCACGACGTTACGTCAACGGACTTTTCGTCAATGGACTTTTCGTGAATACCTTTCGTCAATGGACTTTTCGTCTACGGATTTTTCGTCAATAAACGATAAAAAAAGAAAAGTTGAAGCAGTTCAGTGTTGAACTTTAATTAATCTGGATGAAAAAAATTTAGATTTTATTTTAAACGATAAAATATTTGTTTTTTTTAAAATTTTCCCTTAATCCGCAAATATTCGTCCGCAAATGTCGCGTCCGCAAAAGACCGTCCGCAAGTGTCGTGACACCAAACTAATGCAATTACTCTCCCATTTATTTTTAAAATACCAAATTATTGACGAAAAGTCCGTAGACGAAAAGTCCATTGACGAAAGGTATTCACGAAAAGTCCGTTGACGAAAAGTCCATTGACGTAAAGTCATGGAGCCAAA
>ABLG01001046.1:0-10413 GCA_000172435.1 Meloidogyne hapla | reverse complement strand
GAAGAAAGAGGTTTCGGGGGAAGCGAGACTGAGCTGGCCCCTGGCTTTGATTTTGCCTTCAATATTGAAATTTGTTTTGCCTAATCCGACTCCAGCATAATTAACAGGCATCATTTCAGGACTTCCCAATTCTTTCCAGACTTCTTCAGATATACAGCTAATTTGTGAAGCAGAATCGACTATCATCTTTACTTCTTTATTGTTTATTTTGACTGTCTCAATGATCCACTTTTCTTTACACATAATAATTCCTTTTGGATCAACAATATCAGCAATGCAACAGTAAGGCCGAGAATCTGTAGTAATATGATTTATTTGGGGTCTATTGAATCTGTTAAACTGACCTTTCGACTTACGGCATTTGCTACTAAAGTGGCCTAATCCACCACAATTCATTACAAGTTGGTGGTTCAACATCATTTTCTGGATTCCACCAGCAATTAGCAATATTATGACCGGTTTTTCCACATTGTTCACAATCATTATTTGACTTGGTTTGATTGTAATTTTGATTCATCTGGTTTCTATTGAATTTGTTTTGGTTGTATTGGAATTGGTCTCTTTTGTAGTACTGATTGTAATTATTTTGTTGATTGGAATTTGATTTGTTGTTTACCTGAATTGGGGTTTTGCTTATATTATTAACTTCGAACGAATAATCAGGCGTAATATGAACCTTAGACTGACTGTTCTCGAACAACTTTGCGTCAGACTTCATCGTCATATAACTTCTACATTCTTCCATCAGAGCTTTCAAAGTGCACTCCTCAGACTTTTTATAATTTTCCACGAATTTGAGACTAATTTGCCGGATGTCGTAAGCGTCTTCAGACATACCTGAAATGAATAATAGAATTTTAGACTCTTCGACTGATAACGCCATTTGCGCTTTTTCGCATTCCGAATTCAACAGAGTTCCAAAATCCATAATCTTTTCTACGCAAGGGCATCTTAATTTCATGACTTCGAATCGTTTGACTAATTTAGACCTAGGGTCAGAATATTCTTTATGAAGTTGTTTGACTAAATCGTCGAATTTCATTGACTCAAGACTTTGTGGCATCATTTTCTGTGACATTTTTGTGTATTCGTTAACCCCTAATTTGCTGACTAAGAGCCTGACTTTGACATTTTCGGTAAGCGATTTTCCTTCGAATTCGAAAAATGACTTATTCTTATTATACCAGGATTCGAATGTGATCCCCTTCTGGATGTCGGCTTGGAACTCTGTTATTAGGTTTTGTAACTTACTGTAGATTTGCATTGACTTTGTTTCTTCAGAATTATCTTCATTTGCAATATTTTTGTTGATTTTCTTTTCTTCTGACTGAGCTAACATATCTTTTTGCGACTTGAGAATATCAACTTGCATTTTCAGAATTTGTTCAATCACTTTTGGGTCCATTTTGCTTTTTTGTTTTGATTGTTTTGTTCTTTGATTCGACCAAGACCGCGCCAATTTCTGTTACGTATTCACGTAACAGAATAATTGTAGACTACTAGGGTTAACTAACAATGTGCTTTATCACAAGGGTAGAAATACAATAGCAAGAGTACAATAGGAATAAGACTGTGTGTTGGAGATAGACTATGTTGTTGGTTGTTGACGTTGGTTGTTGTTGTAGGTTGGTTGTAGATTAAGAATAGGTTCTAAGCGTCTAAAAGCTAGCCGCTTTTATACTATACCTAACAGTCACCAAACTGAAAAATGAGGAAGTTCTTAGACATGCTGACAATAGTACCCTTAGGGATATTGATCAATATTGTGTGAACTATGAACTCCGTCCCAGGTTAACAAGTGAACGTAAAATGGGTTCTCTCCTAGCAGAGATTTCCAGCTTACGAATTGTTTTCGCAACATCCACAATGGCCGAAGACATGGTCGATTCAACATTGATTTGACACTTCTGTGTTAATCTTTGACGAGGCCACTCAAGGCTCATTCGCTGAACTGGCCCACCTGATTTGTCGTCTCCCCAAACTTGAGAAAGTTTTGGTCACAGGTGATCGTCACCAACTTGGGGTTCACCTTCAGAATCTCCCAAAGGCCCTCCAGGATGGCTTTGGGTTGGAATCGATGGTTGAACAGCTCGTTCTGTCCACCTTGGTAAAGCAGACGAGACTTGAAACTTGTTACCGAATGCATCCGCTCTTGGTAGAAGTTGTCTCTTACGCTTCTTATGAATGGCACGCTGAATCCATCCAACCCGGAAGAGGTGAGGAAGAAAGAGCGTTGTTAACAACCTCCAGATTCCCCCTCCCTATGCAAAATTGCCCCATTGTTTTGCTAAATATTGTTGGAACTTGTCGTCAGGATATTGTCTCACATAGCCTAACCAATGATGACCAGTCGGCTTCGGCCATAGAATTGATCTCCGCCCTTTATACCAAAATTTCCCCCGAAATTTCCCTTGTGGTTATTTGTTTGTACTTGTATCAAAAAGAGTGCCTTCAGAAGGAATTTGAAAAATTGGGTTGGAATGTATTGGTGGTGAGCGTGGATGGGTTCCAGGCTCAAGAATGTGACCTGGTAGTATTGGTCACTACCAGGTCATCCAACAGAGTAGGCAGCCTTGGCGAGTCCTCGAACTTTTTGAGGGATGAGTGTAGGGCGACTGTTGCCCTGAGCCGTGCCAAGCACGGGCTATTTTTAATTGGTGACATTGAAACTTTGAAGGGTGGCAAAGTGTGGGAATCGGTTTATTAGCCGGGCTTCAGACTTTACCCAGGTTGTCGGTCCTGAGTACTTGAAAGTCCTCCGAAGTGAATCTTTTAAGAGAGATAGGTTTGGGCAACTACTCGATGCTGGCGGAAAGATGATAGCCAACTTTGTTGATGAGGTCCCCCAGCAGCAACAACATGCTTCAACAAGTGCTGGAAGAAGACAAGTTGAAACATGGAGACAACCAGGGCAGCCAGGACCGAGTACGAGTAACAACTCAAGGGTGGAGGATTGGTTTGAATTTAATTTAAATGATAATAAATTAAAGACACATACTAACAAATCAAATTTCAGGAAACGCCAGGCGCCAGAAGATTGGAGGCAGTGGCAAGGAACAACATTTGCTAGAACTGAACAATCAAAATGCTTTACCTGTGGACGCTATGGACACTTCGCTCGTGAATGCACTGAAAATCGTGGACCCTGGAGAAGTGACTCATGGAGAGGTGGACGAGGGAAATATTAAATGTTTTTCCAATTTTTTTTTACTTTTATTTCAATTTAAAATTATTTTATGTGTTTTCAAAACATTCCCACATCTCCCCAGTCATTCACCGCAATATAATTTTTTTAAGAGTTTTTTTTTTGTACCAATATACCCAATTTCACTCATACTAGGTATGAAGACAAATACATTTTAATATTAGACATAATTTGTACCCATAGGCTTTTAATCTAAAATTTTTTTTTGTAAACAATTTTGTCATGTATTTTAAAATCCTCCCCAATTTTTCCCCAAACATTAGGTTATTGAATTAATTGTGAAATAAAAGTAAAAGAGGAATTGTAAAACAATTTTTCAAAAACAGATATTTAACTCCATGAGTTAATATCTCTATTTTGAAGAAGTGCTCTACTTTCTCTCTACACTTTTATTCTAATGTTCTTAGGAATTTTAAGGAAACTGACATTCATTGACGTTATTTAAGCAATTTTCAAAAATATCTTCACTCATAATACTTAAAACAATAAGAGTCTCTAACTTATTCTGCCCCTCAAGGAAAAGTTTAACTTTTATTTTAAATGATGAGAAAAGAAAAAGTTAGAAACTCACACAAAATTTCCTAAAATTTAAAATTTTGTAAAATTTTGTCATTTTTAAATTCATCTAAATCCCAAAATATCACATTTATATTGAAATGTCATACTATTAATTTCCCCTCAAAATTACGATTTAATGATTTCAACCAAAAACCCCTTTTTTTTTGATCTTTACAATTTAAGCAAATTTGTATTTTGAATTTTTTTTTTCAATTAGGAATATTTGTTTCAATTCCTATTTTTCCCATTCACTTAATTTGTGAAATTGTGTAAGTCCTTTTTCAATGTTCTGAAACAAATAGGGTGGTTTAAAGACAATTGAATTTTTCAAAAAAAAACAAAAAACCACCCTAAGTCTTTCTATCATTTTGTCATTTTACTTCGGTAATTTTTTGGAATTTTTTTTTTTAAATCTCACATTTTACCCCAATCCGAACTTTAATTTCAAATTTTAAAAGGGAACATGCTCAAAAAGGCCCAGATATATTTTCAAAAAAAAATCTAAACCAGACAAGCCCAAATCTCAAAAAAAAAAAGTAATAACAGAAATAAATAACCAAAATGACTAAAATACTGACCATGAAAAAAAATGTGATGAAAGCAAAACAGAATCGATAAGCACTTAATGTGGAGGAAAATGACAGAAAAGGACCGGGACGGTCCGAAATAAAAGGAGAGAGAGAGAAAAAGATTGCTCGTAGAGCATGAGAAAGAAAAGAGAAAGTAGCCATAGGCAAGCCAGTCCTCAGAGTGCTTATCGATAATGGAAAAAGGGAAGAGAAAAATGATGGTCAGTATTTAAGTTAATCTGGGAAAAAATTTGAATTTGGAAAAGTTGAGTCTTGGGCTTGAGTCTGGAAAGATTTTAGTTTTTGGGACCAGGGACGGTCCTGTTGGATAAAGGGACGTGTAAAGCCTATTGAGCATGTTTTTGGAGTTTATGTTGGAGTTTATGTTTAAATATACTTTAAGTCCATCCCATTTTACACACACATGTATTTAAATGATTTAATCCCTATTGTTCTCAAGCTTTTCATTCATTCGCTATTATTTTTAGTCTTAAAGGAATAAAAGTGTTAACACCAGCTGGTGTGATTATTATGGGGATTTGCTGACGGGACTGATCAACCCTGAAGCTCTTCCTAGGAAGTCTGATCACATCCCCCTCCCGATATTCCTCTTTATTCTGGGCAAGGCTCTAGCACGGCTTCGGCACTGTCATGGACTGAGAGGAGGAAATCTTTCTGTAAGAAATCGGCCAAGAGAAGAGAAGAAGCTATGCCAAAACAAGAAGAAAAACAAAAATCAGCAGAAACCAAAAATAAAGATGCTACTTCTAACGGCAAGGCCCAAAAGATGCCAACTTCCAACAAAGCTGTTGAATCGGTCAAAGCAAAAGGGGGCGGCGAGAAGGACAAGAAGACCAATAGCGAAGAAAGTAAGAAAATATAATTTAATTTTTAATCTTTATTTTTTTCAGCAACTGCCATCTCTACAGAACGTCCATTTTCAACCGAAAATGATAAAATGCCCAGTACTTTAAAATCAAAAGCAACAGCATTCACTCCTGGTTTAGTAGAGACGACAACTCCAACAACTCAAACAACTCAACAAGCAACAAAACTTCCTAAAATTGTTGGTGACCAAGGAGGGGAAGAAGGGGAAAAGAAAGTTTCGGCCGTTTTGACAGCTTTAACGGAACAGCAAAAAAGTGAGAGAAAAAAAACTTTTTTTTTGAAAATTAATTTTTATTTTTTAAAGGCTTGATCAAAGAAGCAGAAGAAGGAAAGAAATTCCCAATGGAAGAAGATATTGATGATAATCCTGAATATGATACATTGCAATATGCTGACAAAAAGGATGTGTTTAAGACAGGATTTACCTCAAAAGGAGTTCGAATTGAAAAAGAGGAGCCAAAAACGATGAAAAGTAAAAAATAATAATTTTATAAAAAATTTAATAAATTTTTATTTTTTAGTCAAGCCTGGTGATTCTGCCTATTTGGGTGATCCTAACTAATAAAAAGAAGAATGAAAAGAATAAATATATATAAAAAGATTGTTGATATATTGTTTGTTGTAAATTATTGTTGTAAAATATATATGTAAATAATTTTTATGTAAATATAAATAATTCTATTATATATTTTTTGTAATGAAAACTTCTATTTAGCCCTGCTGGGTAAAAAATTAAAAAGATTATCAAATATTACTTTCAAGGATAGATTTTTGGATTTATTAATATTTATCACTCATCACAGACATCCCTCATCACCCTTATGTTAGGGTCATCCAAATTTTATATCAACTTTATTGTATTTCCTTATCTTTATGTCTTGTTTAAAAAAGAATATTAAAAAATATTTTCGTGATATAAAAATTATTATTTATATTTAACTTAATCTGTTTTAATTTAAATTTATTTTTATATTTCTTTTTATTTAAAAATATTTTTCTAAAAATATTATTTTAATTCTTTTCTGATTTTATCTAATATATATTTTAACAATTATTCCTTAAAAATTTTTTTCTAAAAATGACAAAAATAAAATTCTTTTCTTTTTTCAATTTTGTTCTCAATTTATTTACAATAAAATTTGTGTCTATTTTTATCTTTTATTTCTTTTTATTTACCTCTTCCGGAGGTAAAATTAAATTTATATATTTTTAAGGGCACGAGTTTTGCGCAATTCTCTCTTGAATGAAAAAAAGATAATTATCTATAAAATTTTATTCTTTTGTAAATATTTTAAATTTATAAAAACCGGAAAGAGTGAACATTTATTTATTTTAAATTTATTTTTAAATTAAAGGTAATTAATTATTAGAATTTTTTATAAAAATATTTTTTTTGTTTCATTTTTTTAAATATCCCCTAATATAAATTCCATCTTTGTTCATTTTTCTGTTAAAATTAAATATTAAATTAATTTAAAATTTTAAGTTTTATTTTTTAAATTAAAAATGTTATATAATAATTTACTTTTGTCAAATACAAAATTAAATAAAGCTGTTGGTGGTGCTTTATTTAATGAAAATAATAATAATTCATTTCTTCAATTAGAAAATGTTTATTCAACAACTATTTTGGATAAATTAAAAGAAAAAGAAAAAAAAGTTTTTTTTTAATTAAAAACAATTTTTTAAATAATTTTAAAGGATAATTCAACAATTATTGGTTTTGGTTTAGCACATCTTCAGTCACCAAACCAAGTTTTTCTTTTTAATTTTTAAACTATTAAAAATTAATTTAAAGTTATATTGTTCATTAATTTCAATTCCAAAAGAATTAGAAAAAGGTTTTTACAATTTAGAAGAAAATAAAGAAAAAACACAAAAACAACATAGTTTTTTAAAGGTTTTTTTTCTTTATTGGAAATAAATAAATAAATAATTATTTAAAAAAGATTAAAGATTTCAAAGAATTATTACCTGATTTAACAACTCTTCCACAATATTTTACAGCATTTGCTGAACCTTTAGCACGTCCTTTATTGCAATGTATTGTTGAACAATTGGCAAAACAATCTTTTGGAAATACTTTTGATGTAAATTAAATAAATTAATTACATTATTTAATTTTAGATGGAAGTAACTAAAAATATGTCTGTCGATCTTTATGATTCAGAATCTGGGTAAGTTTGAATTGTTTATTCGTTGGGGGATTATTCTTTCCTTCACCTCTCACTTGTTACGCCTTTCCACACTCCCAATCATGAGAAATAGGAGAAAAAGTTCTTGCCCAAATAATTGATAAACACTTCTAAAATTATATAATAATTTAAAATCTAAATTGTAGGGAAAGGTTAACTCTCAGAGTTTTTCTATAATTAATAAATTTCTTCTTTTATTTAATTAAGAATTGATGAATATTCAAATAAATTATGGAGAGATTCTGCTGGTTTTATAGTAACAGATCGTTTTCGTTATTTTGAAATAAAAATTAAAAAGTATTTATTTAAATATTAATTTAATTAAATAATTAATTTAAAGAGAATTATTACTTTCTACAATAAATGAAAATAATTCTTCTTATTTAATTAATTATTCAATACTTCCATTAAATTCTCAAACAAAAACTTTATTTTCAATTTATGACCAAAATATTTGTTCTTTTGGAAGAAATGATTATTTGGAATTTTTATTTTCACTTAATGGAGTAAATTAAAAAATAAATTTAAATTAATTAATTAAAAAGGCTAATGGAATGGTTGCTTTAAATAATGAAGATAATCAACCTTTAGGTTATATATTAGCTTTGAATGATGGAAGAATTTTACAATGTTATGCAGAAAATGGGGAAATTGCTCGGTTAGGATTTTCTTTAATTATTTAATAAAATTAATAAAAATGATTAAATTATTAAAAAATAATATGGTTAATTCAAGATGAAATTAAAACAAAAATAAATTAAAATAAAAATAAATTAAAATTATTTTAATTAGTTCTCTTTTACATTCACTTATTATTGCCAATAAAGATATTTTAATTTATTCAATGTTTATTCGTATCAGTTCTGAAGAAGAAAATAAATTAAATATTAAATTAATGGAAAAAGCTGAAAATGTAAAAAATAAATTAATTAAAAATATTTATTTTTAATTAATTTTTTAGTCAATTCGTGTTTGTCGTTACCATTCTAGAATATTTCCAACAAATATTCAATGGTCTAAAGTTTTTATTTTAAATATTGGAGCAAATTTATTTTAATTATTTTAATTTGTGATAAATTAAATATTTGTGTGTGGAAATTATTTTAAATAAATTAAATTTAATTAATTTATTGTTTTTTAATTATTTTTTATCTGAGAAACTAAAAGATTTACAATTTTTATTTAATCGAGTTAAAAAATTAAAAAAAAATAATAATTTGTCGCCTATGGCTATAAAATTAATATTTCATTGAAAATATAAAATTAATAATCCAAATATCTGATAGAAAAATAAACAACTTTTTGACCAAATTTTTAATCAAAAAATTTATTTAATTAAAATCTTTTATATTTAATGATTTATTAATTAAAATATCCCCTTTTTCTTTTTTAATAAATTATTTTTTCTTTTCTTTATTTAATACTTCAAAGTTTTGTTATAAAAGAAAAAGTACAAAATATTCTTTTATTTTATTTTTTTTTCTTTAAAAAATTGAGGGAAATGTCAAAAAAATGCTCACAATTAATTGTTGAAAGAATAAGGAGAAAAAGAGATTTAGGGCATTGCCGGATGAAGAAATCGGAGAAAATAAAAATTATTTTTATTTTTTAAATAATTTTAGATTTTTCTTTTAAATAAATTTAAAAGACTTTTAAAAATTAATGAAAATATTAATTAATTATTTAAATATATTTTTATTTATTAAATTAATATTATCTTCAAAGGCAAATAATTGTCTTTTAGGAGATATACCTTCAATTGTAAAAATTAATGAATATGGACATCCAGGTAATTTTTAATATTTTTAATACCCCAATATTTATTTATTTTTATAAATTTATTTAAGAACTTTTTTGTAAACCACCAATTTGTGATATTTTTTCAAATTTTGAAAGAAATAATGAAAATAATAAATTAGTTTGTTTTTTTATAAAAATTAAAATGTATTTTATTTTTTTAAATTAGAAATGTAATAATAAATTTTTAAATACTTTTTGTAATAAAACAAATGAATGGATTGGTGAAATTAAAAAAGAAGAAAAAGAAAATAATAATTTAAATTTAAAATGTTGTTTAATTCCAAATTTATCTCAATGGGCAGCTCCTTTAAAAAAAGTTGTCATTAAAAAAGGAGAAAAATTTGAAGGAGGTCCAGTTTTACAAAAAGGAGAAATTGTTTGTTTTTTTAAATATTATTAATTTTTATTTTTTTAGATAGCTTTTGATTTTGTTAAAGAAATACAAAAAAATGTGTCTGAAGAAAATAAGTAAAATAAATATATTTTAAATATTTAAATTTAATTAATTTAAATAGTTTAATATTTATTTTAACAATATATCGTGCATTATGTCCCTCAACATTATTAACAACAAAAACAATTAATTTAAATTCTTCTAAACGTTTTTATAAATTTGGAGGAGGAAATGGAATTTTTAATAATAAAAAATATTTAAAACCACAAAAAAGAAAAAATAAACTTTTAAATGAATTAAATGAAAAAGAATTTGAAAAACCTTTTAAAAATATTTTTATGTTAGCATCTATAACTGCTAAAAGGTTTTTTTGTTAATTTATTGAGAGAAAAATAAATTTTTTAATAGGCATCCAGATAATAATAAATTAAATAAAGAAAAAGAAGAAAAAGAAAATAATTTAAATAATAAAACAATTAAAGAAGAATATTTAAATGAAAAACGTAGAAAACAACAAAAACAATCAATTTATTTACGTAAACCTTTATTATCTTATTATTTGAGACGTTTGGCTAGAATTAACAACCTTAAAAAATAAATTAGAAAAGGTTTTAATTTTAAATAAAATATTAAATAATTTTTATTTTTAGAATTATTTAATAAATAATTCTTCTAATAATGAAGAACAAAATAATAAAACAAGAAAATTTAATTAAAGAAGAAAATCAAAAAAATATAAAATTAGAAAATTACATTATAGTATATAATTAATATAGATTAATAAATTTGGAAAGAAAAAAGAAA
>ABLG01001047.1:0-10795 GCA_000172435.1 Meloidogyne hapla | reverse complement strand
ATTAAATAAATATATTATTTTTTTATATAAAAAATATATAAATCTGTCAGAAAAAAGCAAATCCCACACAAATATAAAAAAAAAGTTATAAATGAATGATGGAAGTAATTAGGTTAATATGGCAAAATATATCTGAGAATATTTCATTGTTTTTTTTGTCTTTTTTTTTATAATTTTTTTATTAACTAAAAATTAACAACAGTTGTTTATAATTATTTATTTTCTTTTGTTTTATTTAATTTTTAAAAATTAAAAAAAATGGACATTAAAAATCAATTAAATATATTTATTAATAATTTAAACAAATTATTTAAAATATAAAATAAAAAATATTTTTAATTTTAGAAAATTTTTAATTAAAATATATTTTAAATAATTAATTAAATATAAGTGAATTAATCAAAATTAAATATTTTATTTTTTTTAAGATTTAAATTTTCGTAATAAAGGCATTTCTGAAGGAACAGAAATTGTACTTAAACATCTTTTTTGTTTTTTAAATTCCTTTAAATTAATTTATTTTAATTAATTTATTTAATTAAAAAAACCTCTAAAGGTATAGAATTTAATGTTTGAATAGAATTTGGTTTTGATATATTTTTACGTTTTGAAGAAGATTTTTCAAAAAGATTTGGATCTGTTTTTCTAAAATCTCTGAAAAAATAAAAAATATTTATAAATTAAAATTAATTAATTTACTTAATTGTTTGTAAAAGTCCAGAAAGTCTAATAAATGCCAAATAAGTAGAAAATGTTATTTTTAAATATTTACAATCTGATTTAACTTCTAAATCATAATCAGGAATAAATTCAATTGAATTATGAAAATCTTTAAAAAAATAAATTTTAATTAATTAATTAATTTACCATTAATAAAATGATGATTTGTTGTTGATTTTCTTCTTTTTTGTTTTTCATTATTTAATTCTAAATTTGAATCTTTTTTTGTTTTAATTATTTCTTCTAATTTATCTAAAATATTTAAACCAAAACATTCCCATGGACCAACATCAAATTTCATATTTGTCTAAATAAATAAATATTTTATTTTTAATTATTTTATATTAATTTAATTACTTTTAAAAAATGAATTGTTGCCTTTCCTTCAATTAATAAAATAAAACGATCAGAAGGTTCTTCACATCTTTTTTTTAGAAAAATAATTAAAAATAAAATAATTATAGAATTACCTATAAAGAAATATTTTTTCTTCTTTTGAATTATTAAAACCAATTCCAGATTTTGGTCGACAAAATTCAATCTTTTTAATTTTAAATAAATTTATTTAATAAAAATAATTTACTTTATGAACATTTTTTCTAACAAGTAAACACAAAGCTCTAATATCAATTACTTTTTCATTAAATAAATTTGGTCGACTTGTAGAAAGCCAATGAACTCTTTAAAAAATAAATTTAAAAAATAATTTCTAAAAAAACTTACACAACTTTAGTTAATGCTGTGGATAAACATTTACATTTATCTTCATCTAAACTTTCTCCATAACAATTTTCAATTAAATTTCTTCTCATTTTTCCTTCCTTTTTTTATTAAAATTTAATTTTAAAATTTAATTTTTTAAAAACCATTTGCCATTTTGTTAATCTTTTAGCTCTAAATTTATTATCAGTAACAACATCACTTTCATCAACAATTTCTGCTTGTAATATTTCTTCTACAATATCTTCTAATGTTATTATTCCAATTATTGGATTTCCTTCTTCTTCTCCACGAACAACAGCCAAATGATATTCTCCCTTTTTAATTAATTTTTTAGAAAGAAAGATAATTAAAAAATTAATTTATGAGAGGAGGGGGGGGGGGGAATTAAATTAAAAATAGGGGGGTTTATAAGTATTTTTTAAACTTCTTTAAATTCTTCAAGCATTATCTGTAAAGGAGTAGATTCATCAACAAAACGTAATTTATGTTTATAAAAATCACATATTGTTCTAACAGTAAAACGTTCATTTGGTTTTAAAAGTGCCAAATCTTTGATAAATAAAAGACTTTTTAAAAAATAAATTTAATTAATTAATTAATTAAATTAATTAATTAATTACCCAGTAACATTATTTCTATCATTATCAAAATAAACAGGAATTCTTGAATATCCTCTTCTAACAATTTCACTAACACATTCTGAATTTAAAATAGCTTCTTCTGCAAGCATAAAAACATCCTTTTAATTTATTTTTATTTCATTTTTATATTTAATTTAACTTCAACAGGTGTCATAACATCACAAACTTTTTTCTCAGCAATTTCCATTGCCCCTACAGCTATTTTTAAATCTTCAGCTAATTCATCTTGATGTTCACTTTGTTGATGTGCCATTCTAAGCATTTCTAATAATTGTCCATGATCAATATCAACATAAAATAAATTTAAATTATTTAAAATTATTTTTAATTAAAATTTACTAAATCTTTTCCCAAAATGCAATCCAATAATTTACCTATTGGCCAAGCTAAAGGTAATGTAATTAACATGAAGAAACTTTAAAAAAAAAAGAAAAATTAAAATATTTTATATTTAATTATTTATTTAAATTATTTATTTCTTTACCGAGTTAACCAAATTGTTTTAGCACCAACTTGAAGTCCTTTTCTTTAAAAAAAACTATATTTTAAATTTAAAATATTTATTTATTACTTTATACAAATACTTTGTGGAACAATTTCACCAAAAACAACAATTCCAATAGATGCTAATCCAAAAGCAATAATTCCACTTGTTAAATCTTCAAGTAAAATAGAAATAGCTGAATTAACAATTACATTCATCTTTTTAATTAAAAAATAATTTATTTTTTATTTAAAAATATCTAAACAATAAGTATTGTGCAAAGTAATTTATTTCCAGCTTTTCTAACAGGTAAAATAACTTTTGCATATTTTCTTTCACGTTCTGAACCAGAATTTAAAATTAAAGTTAATTCTTGTGGAGATAAAGCCATTAAACCAAGATTTAAACCAGAAAAAAGAGCAGATAAAATAAAAAGACATAAAATAATTAATAACTTTAAATAGAATATTTTAAATATTAAAATATATTTAAATTTACTTGTAATTCTTCTGGCATATAATGAACTGGAGGGTCAGATGTTGCTCTAATCCATGTACGCATTTCATCTATCTAATAAAATAATTCTTCTAAATGTTTTATTTTTAAAAAGAATTTTTGAGAATTAATTTAAATAAAATTACTTTAAATGTTTGATTGAGATAAAATTTTGGATTTAAAATAAACTAATTAATTAAAATATAAAAATTACCAAAACCAAATCTTCTTCAACATCAGACAATTCTTCTCTTTTTTCTAATAAACACATTCTATAAGCATCTTCATCTCTTAATTAATTTTTAAAAAATATTTCAAAAAACTTACTCTTTAAATTTAGCACTTAATTCAATTAATTTTTCAGAATGAGAAATAAATTCATTATGTGAAATATTAAATACTTAAATAATTAAATTTAAATTATTTTTTATTTTTTTAATTTTATTTTTTACTTGCCAGGATTTAAACAATTATCTGTTGTAAATGAAATTAATGCTATTCTATCTAAAAACATTCCAAAAATAACTACACGAACGGGAAGACCAGGTTCTACAACAGAAATACCTGATGACCTAAAAAAATAATTATTAAAATATTTAAAAAATCAAAGAATTAATTTTCAGAATTATTTGAAAAAAAAATCAGAATATAATTTTAAATTAATTCTGTGAATTTAATTTAAAAAATAATTAATTTAAATTATAAAAATTTATTAAAATATACTCGTATGTGTGAAAAGCATTTGTGTGAAGAGGTGCTTCTACTCTAACTCCAGAAATTTGTGGATATACTTTAATTGTAACAGATTCATAAACTGAATGAATAAATGAGGATTGTTGTGTCTAATTTAAATTAATTTAAATTAAAATATTTTTATTAAATATAATTTACATTTCCAACATTTTCTTCAGAAAATATTAAATTATTTGAAAAATAAAATAAAATAATTATTAAAAATATTAATATTATTTTCATTATTTATATTAAAATAAAAATTATTTTTTGATTATTTTTTAAATAAATTAATTAAATAATAAATATTTATATAAATTGAGAAAATATAAATTGATAAGATTAAAAATATTCTCTCGTTTTGATTTTTAACATATGATAATATTTAATGGTCATAAAAATAAATATAAGAAAAAAAACAATTTTGATTTGATAATAATAATTTTTTATTAAATTTTAAAATATTTTTTTTTAATTTTAATTGAATTATTCAAAAATATCAATTTAAAAAGAAAATAATTGCTTTTTTTAAAGAATTAAATTTAACAATAAAAATGTAGGAAAATAATTGATTTTAAATAAATATATATTCTCATATGATTGAAAAAAAAATTTTTTATAAAATTTTGGCCAAAATGAAAGAGAAAAAAAATTGATAGGAGAGAAAAATATAAAATGCGCGAATTTTAACAAAATTAAAACCTGTTTTTGACTGTCAATAAAAAAAAAGAAAAAAGAAAAAAAAATTTTTTTTTGAAATTAAAAGGGAAAAAAAGAATTTTATTTAAATAAAACAAAATAATTTTTGAAAATTTAAATTTTAATATATATAATTATTTAATATATTTTCCTTGAAAACAAGAAAAAATAAAGTAATCAAAAATCAGTCATTTTGAATAATTTTGTTTTTTTATTAATAATATTATTTTTTAAATTTTAATTAAAATTTTTAATCTTTTCTAAAATTAAATAATATCCTTTTAATTTTTTCTTGCTAACAAAATAATTTATTTTCATTTATTTATTGAGTAACATGTGTTCTATTAATTGATTAAAAAATGAAAATAAATAATTATAAAAATACTTTTTAAATGAAAATTTTTTATTTATTAAAAATAATTCTTAAAATTTTACAAATTTAAAGAAAATTTAAATATTTTTTCAAATTTTATCAAAAATTTAACTGTTACTACTGTATTTTTAATTTAAATTTATTATTTTTTTCTATTTTGGCATTATGTGTTAATTGATTATAAAAATAGTATTTTGAATTCTTTGCCGTCATTTTTTTGTTATTGTTTTATTTTTTGTTTATTGATTTTTAAAATTTATTTTTTAGACAAATAAATAACATTTTTATTTAAACAAACCAAATAATGAGCCAACAACAACCACAAAATAATCAAAATATTAAAAATATTTATGTTCCAAGTGTTGTTAAAAAACCTTGGTATATTACTGAAGAAATTCTTTCTCAACGGTTTTTTTTAAATTTAAATTTACTTTATATTTATTTTTAAGTATTAAAAATGAGAAACGTCCAATGTCTTTAAGTAAAAAGGAGAAAAGAGAATATTTACGTAATCAAATTCCAGCTCCAATTATGACTGAGGAAGAATAGTAAGTTTTTTTATAAATATTATTGTTAGAATTTTGGTTTTTTTTTGGGTTGTTTTGTTTTTAAAAAAATTTAAAAGAAAATTGTTTGTATTTTTTAACAAAGAAAATTTAATAAAAATTTTTAATTTAAAAGTTATGAATATCAAAAAATTCGTCTTCCGCCAAAAGAAGACAAGTATCCATGGAATAAAAGTGCTTGTAGTACTTCTGGCGATGTTGGAAGTGCTTTGGACCAATATCGTGAAATTATGAAAGAAGAGAAAGTTTCGCAAAGTGCTATAGAAGATTGGGAGAAACGTAATGGTGGTTGGGATAAAATGCATTGAAAGAATTTTTTTTTTGAGGTTTTTTTGTTGATTAAAAAAGTTAAAGATATATATATTTTTCGAGTGAAAGGATGAAAATTAGAGAAAAAATTACTTTTTAGCAAATTTTTTAAAAAAATTGAAAATAATTAAAATTATTTATTTTTCTATCATTTTCACCCTTTTATTGGATATTATTCAAATTTAATCTCTTTCATCTCATTTTGATGTTTTAACCATTCATTTACCTCGTGCACAGTGTGTAGACCTTTTATTGTAAATTAAATGATTTTTTGATAAAATTAAAAAAAAATATTTTTTTTTTAAATTTTTTGAATAATAATTAATTATTACTTTGTATATTTATGTAATTCTTTGGAATTTTACTAAATTTGTAGCGAAGAAAATTTTATTTTTAAATAGTCAATAATTTTAATTTATTTATAATACTGTGATAAGAAATATATTTATAAATTCTATTAGTATTATATTTCTAATTTTTATTTGAGAATTTTGACAATAACAAATATTCTGTGTGTTGTTGAAATAAATGCAAAATTTTATTTTTTTGAAAACTTAAATATTCTTTATTTTAAAATTCTATAAAAGAATTCTATAAAAACATATTTTCTCCAAAACCTTATTCAACTCCAACATCTTTTCCACATCATTAAACTTCTACCAACAACAATGTCATCAGCACTGAGGGTTTTGTCATTCTTCTACTTCTTCATTGTGTTTGCTGTTGTGTTTGCTCTTCAATGCTGCAAAAAGGTAAGGAAATAAATAAATATTTTTGTTAAAATTTTTAAATTTCTCATTTATTTTTAGAAGAAAGGTAATGTAAAGCCTATTGAGCATGTTTTTGGAGTTTATGTTGGAGTTTATGTTTAAATATACTTTAAGTCCATCCCATTTTACACACACATGTATTTAAATGATTTAATCCCTATTGTTCTCAAGCTTTTCATTCATTCGCTATTATTTTTAGTCTTAAAGGAATAAAAGTGTTAACACCAGCTGGTGTGATTATTATGGGGATTTGCTGACGGGACTGATCAACCCTGAAGCTCTTCCTAGGAAGTCTGATCACATCCCCCTCCCGATATTCCTCTTTATTCTGGGCAAGGCTCTAGCACGGCTTCGGCACTGTCATGGACTGAGAGGAGGAAATCTTTCTGGTAGCACCGGATGGTTTTTTTTTTGTTTGTTTTTTTTAGTTTTTTATACTAGCATTAGCTTCGGCATTTATGAGGAAAAGTGAAGAGTAGAAGTGTAGGGTAATAAATGTTGAAGTAGCGAAAGTTAAATAAACAAATATACAATTAAAATAAATCAATAAAATAAAAATAAACCAAATTTAATATTTAAAATAGTGTATAAGGGAAATAATATAAACAATAGGAAATAAAACTAATTCTTAGTGCGTCCACCAATATACACCACAGCCTTTGATGGAACAAAACTGGCATTATTCTTCACTAAAATTTTTGTGTTCTCTAATCACTTCCAGTGCACCTTTTATGTAGATGAGGAGGAATACTGCTGTTCGGAACAGTACTATATGAAGTTTAAGGCTCTAGTTTTCAATGACCTTGAGGCAGCAGAACAGATCATGCAAACCAAGAACCCGGCCCAAATGAAGCGTATTGGATCCCGAATAAAAGGTTTCGACCATCAAAAGTGGAGACAGATTTGCATTTTGGTGATGGTTATCGCCAATTTGGAGAAATATAAACAAAATGCCGAACTTAGACGAATGCTAGTATCTACTTCTGGATCCCTGTTGGTTGAATCGACTTCGAAAGACCTTTTCTGGGGAGCAGGGGCTGGCATAAACTCACCGGCAATCCGTGACATGGCAAATTGGAAGGGCAAGAACGTTCTTGGACTCATCTTGACAGATATAAGAATGAGAATGC
This sequence comes from Meloidogyne hapla, assembly GCA_000172435.1. Lineage (NCBI taxonomy): Eukaryota > Metazoa > Nematoda > Chromadorea > Rhabditida > Meloidogynidae > Meloidogyne > Meloidogyne hapla. The sequence goes on along the minus strand of ABLG01001047.1, from coordinate 3,153 downwards.
TAAGTTAGTATAACACATTTGGTATCAAAATTGCTCTAGGAAATTAAGCGAACAGAAAAATCAAAAAAATATTTAAAAATTAAAATTATTAGAATTTAAAAATTACTTACTAGGATTTGAGAGGTAACTGATAATTTTTTTAGATCTGGAAATGTCCAAAACTCCGATACCTTCTAACATCAACACCAGCTATGATATTGAATACCCACCACTACAGGGGACCTCATCAAGAAAGGTAGCTACTAGTGCTTCTAATGCTTCAAAGTCCGCCAAGTCCACCATTGACAAAAGTCCTCCACAGCAGTCTTGCTCTTCTAGTAGTGTCAAAAATGTCGAGCAGTTAGTTGAGTCCACCAGCAAAATGCATATTCAGGCTTCGGCCATTAAAAGGATTGAGATAGTTGAGAGTGAGAAAGCAGAAAAGTCCACTGATGAGAAGCTTGGACAGGTTGAGGAAGAAAAGGAAAAGAAAGTAGTAGAGTACCTGGTGTGCCAGGTTGAGGAACATTCAGTCATTGGGGCACGCTTCAACCCAACCACAAACAAGAGTTGGCCCCATTTTATTCAAATTAAGAATGAACTTGCAGAGAATAGTGAAGGTTTTGTAGAAAAACTGCAGCTTGGAGACTCAGTTTGGGTGTCTTGTTTCGAATGGAGGGAAGGCTACAGAGCTTTGGCGCGAAATGAAGGAGAAGTAACTCGTTATAGAAAGATTTGGTTCCACGGTCGTATCAACAGTCAGGCTGTTGTCACCTCCATTGAACTTATTGTGTATGCCCCCAGAGTTGAGTGTTCAGGTGTTGTAATTCGAATCAGAGAAACGAAGGGAGTTAGGTCGTGTTGTATTGTCATCGCCTCGCACTTGCAAGTTTCCACTCGTTGTTATCGTCGGCAGTTAATTGGTCTAAATTTGGATGAAATTGAAATAGGACAATTGGTTACACTTTCTGTAGCAAAATTACCTGCAAATTCTCTTGTCGATGACTCATACATTCTCCCACACATGACTGAGTTTAAGATTGGAGCAGAAGAGGTCATTCAGTCAGGAATGGGTACTCTTGGAACGGTTGAACCTCATGGGCCTTGGCCATATAAAAGGAATGGAAAAAATGTCTTTTATCCCCTGTTACCTGAGATGACACCAGAGGAAGTCGAATTGTCCGAGAGTATAATGAGTGCCGCTATTGGTTACTCTTATGAGGATGAAAGGAAGACAATCATTGAGAATAGGTTTGAGGGTGTTGCCATTTATCTGGATGAGCTGTTCCATCTTTGTTTCTGTCAAATTGATAATGCAAAGGTTAAAACTCTGAAAGATGCTTGGAGCGAAGAGGACCAGGTTGTACTCAAGTCCGAAATGCACCTACCGCATTTCGCGAACGGTGTGGTTAGAAAGATTGAGGTTTCCCAGGTCCAGTCCTTCGGAACAAAAAGGTTTGACTTCTGGATAAGGGTAAAAGTCATCAACGTGCAGGAAAGAAAAGATAGGGATGTCGAAGAAGAGCTGTCCAACGCTCAAGATGGAGGCTTTGTCGTAGTGCACCCGATGTTATTCAAAGGGTTAGAAAGTCGTCGTGATTGTTTTGCCACGCATTTGCCCTCGATGTTATCCACAAAAGACACTAATCAGGGAAGGCTTCTCCGTGCTTTAATGGCCAGGGAGTTTGAAGTTGATGATGACCCAGAAGAATGGGATGCTTCGGCAGTCGAAAGGATTCACCCCCTCATGAGGATGTTAAATAGGAAACAGCAGGAAACTGCCAAGATTCTACTGGAGGAAGGTTGTAGGTTTGTCTTTCAACAGGCTCCGCCTGGGGTCGGCAAGACCTACGTGGCGTCGATTGTTGTTGCCATAATGTTATCCATTATGAATAATGTTAAGGTAGCAGTTGTGACTGCAGCGAATTTGCCTTTGGCAAAATTAGCTCGCGAGTTGGAGGAAGTTTTAGGTAGCCCAGTCATGGAAGATTCGGGAGCGGTTGCCTTTTTCTCCGGGTACGCCAAGGACAAGTATTTTGGAATGATTAATGAGCTTCGGCAGCATATGTTAGTCACTGTTACGTATTCACGTAACAGAATAATTGTAGACTACTAGGTTAACTAACAATGTGCTTTATCACAAGGGTAGAAATACAATAGCAAGAGTACAATAGGAATAAGACTGTGTGTTGGAGATAGACTATGTTGTTGGTTGTTGACGTTGGTTGTTGTTGTAGGTTGGTTGTAGATTAAGAATAGGTTCTAAGCGTCTAAAAGCTAGCGCTTTTATACTATACCTAACACCTCCCTCCTTTAATTAAATTTAGACTTTAATATTTTTTAATTATTTTGATTTAGACTGTGTATTTTTAACTATTTTTTAGAATTTTCTTAAATTATTGGACTATGACAAAATATCTCCAACAAGAAATACATACAAAGGGCCAAAAATACAATATATATACAAAGGGGGACAATACAAAAAAATATTTACATATAACAATATTATCACAAAATTTATTTATTTATTTACATCAACAACATTATGGCTCATCTTCATCTGCTCGACGTCTGCTGTTGATCTGTTGCCTTCTCGTCTTCATCGTCTTCCATCAACTGAATGTCATCGACAATATTATCATCTGACTCTGATTTTGACTTCATATTTCTTTTGAACAATTCGTTTAGCTTGTTTTGTTGCTCACTTTTCAGACTTTCATTAGATTCATCAGAATTATACTTGTAATCCATAAAACTTTTCCGAATTTGTTGGTATTTTTGACTAAAACTTCCATGTTTGGATGAAAACGACTATATTTTTGTGAAGTATTTGGTTTTTGTTGACTTTTGAAATTTTGCTTCTTCCATTTCGGACTGTCTTCTTGATATTTGTTTTTGGGACTACGCCATTTTGAGATTCTTGGAGTGTCTACAAAACTTCGTTTTTGAATATATTTTGAGAGAATTGGCGATGTAGTTCCAAATTTGTTCAGCAAGGGAAGGCCCATAATATTGACTTCACCTTTAACAATATGAACTTCTTCTTCTGATTTTTTGTTGAATAATTCTATATTGGCTTTGATTTTGCCTTCAATATTGAAATTTGTTTTGCCTAATCCGACTCCAGCATAATTAACAGGCATCATTTCAGGACTTCCCAATTCTTTCCAGACT